>LPNX010251196.1:0-31187 GCA_001517045.1 Pseudotsuga menziesii
ATTGCCCTGCAGAAGTGAAGAAATCCTCAGATTTTTTCAAGGTATAATTATGTACATCCTTATGTACATGGAGTTGCCACCTAGTCGAAATAGGTGGGCAACAACCCCTGACTAGCAAAAGGGCTAAATCTATAAATCAGTATACACTGGAAGTTCTTGTTTTGAAGCAACTAATCATTTTGATTTGGATTATTATATAAGTATTATGCTTATACTTGCCAACAAAATCTAATCATACTTGAGTGTCACTACTAGCATAGATAATGGAGCATGCAGGTCCATTTGTACTTTGCAATATCAGAGTTTAGCACTTGGGTCATCATTTAATCAATTTTGACTTGGTCAACCCAGTGTTAACCAAGCCATGAGCAAGGTCTAGGATAAGTTATAGACAGATGTTTATGGATGATGATTATTTATGGTCTGCGGGTGTCCATTAGACATATTCATGCTTCATATGGTGATTTGTTATGATGGCTTGTATTATTGCTATGATTATCAGCATTTACTGGCTTTATTATTATTATGGTTCTAACATGGATGGGGCCTCTGATGTACCTTTGACATATGGACATTCTGAGTCCATTGGTGCAGTTGGTTTTTAGTTTTGGGCAGTTACACGACAGATATGGGTCTCTTGGCCTTTTTGCAGCAGTTTTGTCTAGGGAAAATGAAAATAAAACACAATGTGGAAAAAATTAAGATCTCCTAGGGCGCCAGAGGGAATTTTGGGATGCATCCAGTCGATTGTACCATGGTCCGAAATCCATCTGTGCGGTCCTTTGGCTTTAGTTTTTGGTCCCCTGTGAGATATTGGTTGTTTTATGTTCCCAAGGCAACATTTTAATAATAAAAAATGGCTAATGAGGAAATCGATTTGGGCAATTGTGGCAAAGGAATGGCATGAAATTGGTCCAAGGCACAGTGTTTGGGTCACATTCATCATCCAGCATCAGCTTGACTTCACTTGGGGTCCACACATACTTGATTTATGTAGTTTTAGGGTGTTTTGATGTATTTTGAGGGAAATACCCTAGTGATTTTTATCACTCCTTTATATTATTTGTCACCACACCTTGTTGTTGTGCCATGGGGCCATGCTAGTAAAGGATAACATAACCTCCTAGCCCCACCATGTGCTAATTTGTGGTTATTAGTCATATTTTTATGTGGTGCACCCCTCATTGGGCATCTCTAGTGATGCACCCCCTTCTATTAATGAGTTGATCCATGTGAGATGTATCCGACTAATCTTAGTCGTAGATTAGGATGA
The DNA here is from genome assembly GCA_001517045.1 of Pseudotsuga menziesii. Classification (NCBI taxonomy): domain Eukaryota; kingdom Viridiplantae; phylum Streptophyta; class Pinopsida; order Pinales; family Pinaceae; genus Pseudotsuga; species Pseudotsuga menziesii. Next base: position 1,274 of record LPNX010251196.1, read on the forward strand.
TTTTATCTTATGATCTTGACCCTTGATCTTTTTGGATCTAGTTTAATGTACTTGAGAGATCTATATATTGAGAGGCTCTCTCATTTGTAAGAGGGACTTTTGGCTCTGGAATTATTGAATACAAGAAAATTTTGCAAAAATCTCTTGGGAGCTTTGTGAATGTCGTGGATGTGATTGTTATGCCTCTTGCTTAGACATTTCAGTGGATCTTGCATGCAAACACTATTTTTTTGTGAGGGTCGTACCCATCTTTTTGCAGGTAGCGATTTGGAGGAGGAGATTGCTAGGGCAACCTGTATCGTCTTCAAGTCAAATCGCCTCATGCTCAGGGAGTGATCAATTGTTACTTTGTGCATTGAACCTTTTTCTGTGGATGATGTGTGTAGCTTATCTTCTTCATCAGTGAACAATTCTGACTTCGGTAGATTGATTTTGTAAGTGGAGAAGAGGCAGCGCACTTCCTCATTTGGGCATTTTTCTTTTGTTTCATGTCGAATCTCGTTCAAAATTGTAACTAAGTGAAAGGATCATCAACATCCAAGGTGGTCGCAAGTATTCTCAAGTATGATCTACAAGGTGAGTATTATTTTCATTATTTTCATCCAATTGTCAAGTAAACCCTCATTTTAAAACCCTCTTTTGTAGATCTGATAGATCCTGTGAGTTTTTTATGACGGCCATCAAAACCCACTTGGAGATTAATGAATAAACCCTAGATCTCAAGTTTCACAGAAATTGGACTCCATTTGCTCTAGGATCTAAGCACTAGTCACTCTAAGTGGGGCGCCCTCCTTGGGTGGGTGGTTGTTTCTTTAGATCTGTCAAATGGGTATGCTTGAACCCACCTCAAAACCATAGATCCAAGGACCAATCCTCAAGTACCCTGATCTAGTCATCTCATGCCCTGATCTATTTTGGGTCCATTTTTTCCACTTTTGCACAAACCCTAGGTGGGTCCCCCTTTAGGGTTTTCTTTTGTTTGGCCAGATTTCACTAGATCTACTATTTTAAACTATTTGTGGTACAATCTCAATCAAGTTGGGTTATTTCCTACCTTTATTAAGCCTCCCTAACTTGGCCCGAACCTCTATACCACACTTATTTCATAGATCTAGTTTTATCCACTCATTATCTCTCCTTCTTTACCCGTTGTTAAACCCTAGCAGTCTCTTGAGTAGGTGCGCTAGCCCTCTTAGGCTAGTAGGGTCTCCCCCTTGATCATTCTCTGAATTGATCTAAAGCGACAAGAACCCGTCCGATGTGACAACTACCCTTTACCCGTAGTGGACGAGGCCCTTGCGGTGTCACCGATTAGCTACCTTACCTCTACCATCTCGAATAGGATATCTCAAGTGGGTAGCTACACTCTGTGTGATAACAGGGGAAACTACAAGATTTATGATAAGAGGAGAAGAGAATGAGAAAGAGGAAAAAATGATTCCTAGTCCTTCGGCTCTAAACACCATAACCACATTGCATATCAAAAGAAAGAGAAATCGAGCCCCCCCAAATCGCCAACAAACTCTTCAATCCACTAGGGATATATACAACTCATAGCTGATCATGAACCACCATTAAGCTTTAGCACAACAAACTTGACCACTAATGTCTTCATTCCTGATGGATCTTCTCTAACAAATACTAAAATTTCAAAGGGAACAACTTCATCCTTCAAGTTCATGCTTAACCTAATCAAACAATTGCGAGCAATCCTTTCACCAAAAATTGTCTAACAAAATCTATCACCGTGGAAATACTAGCAACTAGTTAGAAGTGTTTAAGCTCTTTTCAGAAAGAACAACCCTAGGCATATGTTGGTCCAAGAGAATTGACCATTCACCTTAGAATCCTCCATCTTCATCTCCACTAGCCCTTGTGCAAAGATTTGCAACACCTTAATATTGTCAACCTTTGCTAGGAGCAAGAGGGCATATGATAAAATAGTCAAGAATGGAGAAAAGCATGAGAAAGAAGAAAAAATGAGTCCTAGTCCTTCGACTCTAAACACCATGATCACAAGTTGCCATTGCATAACAAAAGAAAGAGCAACCAAGCCCCCCCAAATCACCAACAAACTCTTAAATCCACTTAGGATCTATACAACTCATGGTTGATCATGAATCGCCATTAAGCTTTAGCACAACAAACTTGACCAGTAATACCTTGGTTCCTAATGGATCTTCTCTAGCAAATACTAAAATTTCAAAGGGAACGACTTCATCCTTCGAGTTCTTACTTAACATAATCTATTTTCTCATCTTCACCTCCAAAGTATTGAGAAACCAGACGAACGAACCATTCCATCCCTTTATCACTAATTTGATTCAAATTCTTGACCTCGACCCAAAACTTAAAGATCCAATTGATTTCAACTACAAGCAGGGCAACTGTTATGGAAAAATCCATGGTCTCCACCTCCAAAAGCATTAAGTCTCCCAAGGTTTCTCATATATCAATCAAGAAATTTATTGCATTATATTTATTTTTCATATAGTGTAATTAAAGGCCACTAACATGACAAGAACATATTTTCCACTTTGGGTTGTAGAATGTGCCTCTTGGCATAAAAAATTTAGGGAGAAAGCAAGGCAACCACCTTTATGCCTTTAATTCACCCTTCAATGAAATCTATCTACTAAGAATGGTTGAATCATCAAAGCAATGGAAGAAAGTTCACCCAAGTACTGTTATCCACTAAGTTGCACTTAGGTGGATTTCGAGCGAGCCACCGAAGTTATGAACAAGCCAATTGTTCATCATCACTGCTCAAAAGTTCCATGGTTACATCAGGACCAATTGTGGTCCCTTTTTTAATAATAAACTGCATGTTCATACCCTGCAGGGATGTTGTAATAAAGTGTGCTAACATGGTCAATAATGTAACATACTTGGCTTTCCTAGGACTTAGACATTGAATTACCATTCCAGGGCGTTTTTTTCCCTTGTTAATTATGCACTATTGAATAAGTTGTGTATAATTTTTGAGTTTTTCACTTGCTCCAAAGTTGGAATGATTACTTGAGTGTATGAGCCTTAGGAGGTTATTACAGTATACGACTCAATGTATATAAACATGGTAGACACTATTATGAGTCATATGTACATTGCACTAGGTCCCCCTTAGGTTTTTTTTAAGTTCCAAGAAAATATTTTTTGCCACAAACTTAGGCTATTTTTTAATAGTTTAACTGGGAAATTTGTAATTGTGATAAAAGTGTGGTCTGGAGGCCAATTTTGCCATCACTCAGACGTCTCCTTTACCCTAGAACCCACTTTTCCTATGTTTCGAGTGATTAAATTATCACTTAGAGCATTTACCTCCAAAAAGGCAACAAAATGTCAAAAAAGGACACAAAATGACAAAATCCAAAATCATGTGGGGACATGTCAAACATGTTTTGAAAGTCAACTAAGGTGGAAAGCGAGTTGTTCCCTCATGATGGCGTTTTGTTTGAGAGACATAACGGCTTGTTTGGTGAGGTTTCCATTAGGTGGCGACTTCATCTTATGAGGGATGCACCCTTTCCTCTCGTGATATCACATGGATATGTGGCAAGTGAAACTTAACACAACAATAGCAACTAAAGGTAAAAGCGATTGGTTGGGCAGACAGTGATTTGATTGGCATATTTTTGAGAGGTGGCGAGAATATCTTATGAGAGGAATGCGCCCACCATCTCATGAAGATGCATTGAAATATGTGGCATCAAATCGTTGGAATTGCGATCTCCCCAAGGTATGGCACATCACTTATCGAAAGGTGGCGCCTTCACCTTAAGGTAGCTCCACCAAAATCCCAACCAATCCCTTTGATCTCTCAAACCACTCGACTTCACTCTCGCAAGTGTCATGCGCCCCTCTCTTTGGCTCATGCACCCACTCTTCTCCATTTTGTTATTTAAGCAAAGCTCTTGCTCATTGTTTCTCATGGTCAAAGCACCGAAGGTATGCTCTCGTTGTATTGTATTGTATTGTATTATTGTTTGGAATAATAAAAGACTTTGAAGGTCTAACATGGTGCATGGCTCAAGTGTTGGATGATCATTGTCTCATGTTTTTGTTGAGGTAATCTGTAGAATTTCTTTTATGCATTTGTTATTCCTTGTCAAAGCTAGCCTCATTAAAGGATTAGTACTAATCGATAGGAGTGAGTAAAGTAGTTTCTTTGCTCTCTTAATTAATTTATGTTCAAGATTTAGAATTTGCATGCTTATTTGCTTATATGTATGTATGTTCTTGTCTTTAGCATGAGTTTTGACTAGAATTGACAAGTTTCTTGGTATAAGTGTGAAGGTGTTTTACAGGTACTTCGCTTGGATTTGTGGGAGATCTTGCTTGCTTCTCTCACTCTCTAAGAACTCATTGTTAGAGAGGCATAGTCCCTCTGCTCTCCACCAACGGACTCCACAGCCCAAGCTTGAGCTCTTTCCTTCTTCTCTCTCTCCTTTAAATCAAACTTTATCCTTTGGTTACCTCTTCTTATTTCTTAGATCTACTTACTTTAAACAAGTTAAAATCTTTCTAGATCTAATTTATAAGGATGTTTTGCCTAGGTCTAAAAGTTGCATAAGGTTTTATCTTCTCTTATTTAAATCTAGCTTAGAAATCTACCAGTTTTGCAAGTTATTCAAAGTAAATCTTAAAGCTTGTTAAGTGAATAGTTTTCTTAGAGTTTAAAAGTTAATATCTAGTATCCAATTGCTTTATTGGCAACTCCTTGAAGGTTGTCCAAGATCCTAAGAAATTGGGTCTCACAAGCCCAAATTTCTCAGTTCATTGTTTCCTAGATTTAGTCTCTAACTTAGCATAATTTTCTAGTATGCTCGAATCACTCTTAAAGTGATTTTAAGCACTTTTTCTACTAATTATCTTTGCTAGTTTTTGTATTGTGACAACAAGAAAAGAGGATTTTGAGCACCAATTTTGGCAAGGTTCAAGCAAACAAAGACATCCTTGAACCCATACCTTTATTCTTAACTTTCTTCCATATTTTGTAACCTCTTTCCTCCAATATTATAAGGAGAAAGAGGGCTTCTTTAAGTCATTGTAAATACCATAATAAAGGAGATAAGGTGGAGAAAGAGGGCTTCTTTAAGTCATTGTAAATGCCATAATAAAGGAGATCAGGTAAGCAACCAAGCGCCCACACCCCATCCCCCCTGGGGGATTTGCACTTGTCTTGTCGTGGTGTGATTTTTTCTAACTTTGTGCTTTACTTTTGTAACACAATTACACACTCTGCCTTAACAAGCTATATATTTTCCTAAAGTAGTTTCAGAGTTTAGTTTTATGCTTTTCTCTTTTTCAAGTAAAGTAACTGGAAATAAACATTTTCGCACAAACCTTCGCATATGATCTACCCAGAAACGAGGTTTGTTGCATTCAATAATTTCCACAGCTAATTTAAAAAACTCACCATTAATAAAATTCATCCCTTTAAAACATACGAAAATCCAGCGTACACGAAGTTTGTCATTTGTGGGCAAATTCTTCAAAAAAGGTGGGAACAACTAGAAAGCGAATGCAGGGCCCCGTCAGGCTACACCCTCGTTTAGTGTAGTGTTGGACACACCCCCGTGACTCCATCTAGCCCACATCTTCTTGCAAGGAGCCACTTTGTCAAAATTTGGACATATTGCCCGTACCTTACGGTATATCGGGAATCCCCTTTCCCCTTAAACCCACTAATCTCACATTAATCTAAAACTGACCAATAGCACTTGCAACACATTTTCAGCATTACAACAGCACTACAATTTTGTGACTCCATTTCAACACTCATCTTTTACTTGTATAGTACAATCAATTGCTTAAATCTGATTTCATGTGTTGATGGGTCATTTCATGTTGTTGTTTTAAATTGCCAGTTGCAATATCTTGCTTCAATTTTTACTTTCGAAAAAACTCCTTAAAAACTTTCACATCCATAACTAAGAACTAATAAAGGGCCTTAGTAACTCTTTTAGGGCCTACCCCCTTGGCTTTATTAGGAGTTTGCCTAAACAGAGTCCAGATCAAGTGACAGTACTTGGCTCAAGACTTGCCCCCAAGGACACACCCAGTGGCTTGAAGATTTCTGCCACGCTAACCCCCGAGGTGTGTGAAAGGCGGCAACAAGTACCAACACATCAACAACAACAGAGATGGATAATGAAGGGAAACCATTTCATACTCAAGACTAGTTCAACGATTTTATGGCCCAAAAGGGCCTAGGGGCTAGTTCATCTTCCATGGAACCTATCCACAGTTCATCTAGCATGGAACCTATCCACAAAGTGCAACAAGTTTACAAATTGGAAAATTTATTACCGTTTATTAACAAAGAGAACACCTCTAAGGGAATGATGAACAATTTGCCTAACAACAGACTCAATTTGATGAGAGAGCAAATGCCCTTTTGGAATGCATATGTTCCATCATCAAAAGCAAAACATCTAAGAAATCGAGTATAAGAGGATTTCAATCAAAAAAATCCTCAATTCTTTGGAAACCGTAATAGATGATGTATACAATCAATACATAGCGTTTCAATGAAGAAGAGAAGCCTCTTATTCTAGTCTTGATAAAAAGGAATTGACAAGTGCAGACATTTGTTGAATTTTGACCATGATTGAAATCTAACAAATGTTTGAGACCTAAGCGATGCATTTATACTAATCCAATGTGCACACTATAATAAATTTTCAAACAGTTACAAGGTAAAAGAGATCATGTTTCCTTGTATATTTCAATAGTAATCTTAAAACTAATTTTATTGTTTACATTATAGATATTTAAACAATAAACATTTGAGTCAAAATCAAATAAATGCCCGACCCAAATGTTTTGACATTCATAGGAAAATGTCACCTAACAATGTTGGAATGCACAGTGGAAAAAGTGCTCATTTCCAACGCTTGTGAGAAAAAAATTACAACGTGAAAACTGCATAAGTGAAAAAATTAATGTTGTTAGTTTCATTCGTAAGCGCTAATGTATTCACAAGGTTTTCATTTTCGTCGTAGTTTTTGCCCCATAGTAGCATAATTCGGTCGTATTGGCCTTTTGTGTACGGAAATTCCGAACAGATTCGAATTCGTCGAATATTCGATGTATGTGTAATACGGATACGGGCTAATTTTGAAAATTGATTTTAAAAATCCAAATTTACAAGGCCAAACCCACCAAAAGTGCATCTCTTCCTCACTTTGGTAGGTTACAAATGAGACTTACAACCCTATAAATATGGTTCTTTACATGCAAATACAACTAGCAAGAAACCATAGACTGTCAAAACCATGTGCCCAAAACCACTCACATCCTTGTTTATTCCTGATTCAAGGTTAACGCTAACACAATTTAAACATTGATTAATTAATTAATTCCAAAAGTAAGTAGTGATAAATACTTATATACTTTGTTCTTAAATAATTAATAACTAAGAGTTTTCTCTCTTACACTAAGAGCATTATATTTTTGTTTTATTTAAGAATAATTTTGGTTATATAAAATATGTTTAAAAAAAATGATTTTTTTTAAGTTTAAAATTGAATGGTTGATATTTAATATTTCATTAAAAATATTGTATATGTTTAACTATATATAAATGTTATACATATTGTTGTATATTTAATTTAAAATATTATATATAAGAGGTCTACTTCCGTATTTTATTCGTATTGGATTTTTTGGTTAAGTATCCTTTCCGTATCGAATCGTATTCATATTTATACTCGAATTATGCTACTATGGTTTGCCCACCTATGTGGCATGAGTTTCAAGAAATGAGACTACCTGCATGACCCATAATAATACCACTCAAACCTAGCACTTGAATTAAAAAAAGCCTACCATTTGTAGTGTTGAACCTTCAAGGCATGTTTCTTGAAGCATTTCCAGAAAAGAGTGTTACTCATAAACAATAAAAACGTAATGTCAACTAGATCTTGTGGTCAAGTGGTAAACTAAGAAATCTTCAATCACAAAGACACAAGTTTGATTATCCCGTGAGATCATGCCACTAGTTTGTGCTACTTTGTGATATCACATAGTTAATTTAGCCTATGCATCTTCTCCCAAGAAAGCGAACAAGATCAGGTATAGTTAATTTAGCCTATGCATCTTCTCCCAAGAAAGCGAACAAGATCAGGTGCAATACCTTAGTAATTTTGGCACAATAGAAACCCCCTAGTTGCAGCTTCTAAGTCAAAGGCGCACACTGAAAACGTAATGTCAATTGGGTTGTGGTCAAGTGGTAAATTAAGAAAACTTCAATCACAAAGGCACGAGTTTAATTATCCCGAGATCATGCCACTAGTTTGTCCTACTTTGTGATATCGCATAGTTAATTTAGCTTATGCATCTTCTCCCAAGAAAGCGAACAAGATCAGGTGCAAGACCTTAGCAATTTTGGCACAATAGAAAACGCCTGGATGCAGCTTCTTAGTCAAAGGCCCACAAGGGTCTTGCTCGAAAAGTTATTTAACCATTCAAATAGAGAGCACTTGAAAAAATAATAAAAGAAAACATCCTTGTTGCAATAATTCCTAATAGTCATAGGAAAAAATAACAATGCGATGTATTAATCAGTTACTCATATTTGGACAGTTTGAAAATTACCTCACACAAATATAACAATAATGAAAAATGACTTAACTTAAAGCTAAACTGGATTCTCTGTGACATGTCATAAGTTTTGCCAAGAGTAACAAGGTGCTTTTACAATTTGGTATGGAAAAAATGTCATATTAATAATAAACTAAAATGAAAAAATAGTTGAAAGTCCAACCTTTAATGTTATATATATAGGAAGGCCAACCTTTAATGTTATATATATATAGGAAGTCCAACCTTTAATGTTATATATATGACCATAATTGTAATGATTTTTTTAAAGATTTGGTCCAAACAATAACGTGAAAACAATAAGCTAATATAAATCCACCTTAATACAAGATCTTTTAAGGGAGAGGGGTTTACAGAAGAGTAAGAACTCGCCACAACAGAATCTCACATCCAGATATTTAACTGTAATACATTAGCATAGTCTGTCTTATCCCTGGATCTATGAAACACCAAGAGGGATTAAAAAGGAATCCAGACACAAACTCTTCCATGCTAAAAAAAATAAAGGTTAGAATTGTTCATTTCTAATTCATTTTGTTGTTAGTATATATTTTTAATTTGGTTAACCCTTTTTAATTATTTTCTTATTATAGATGGTTTTCTTCACTTTAACAATACATTTAGTTCATTGGCATTATGTTAAACATCTTATCCATGCCAGTGTATAAAGCACTTACTTTTCTAGGTAATAGCTATCACAAGGCAAAGATGGTTTATAAAACATAACACACTAACACAGAAACTGTTGACTATGTAACTATGCAGTGAGAGAGGGAGGATGTTATCATATGTTACTATGCAGTGAGAGATTACTATGCAGTGAGAGAGGATGTTATATCATATCAACCAGGTATTGTATCCAAGGCCAACCGAAAAATAGAGGAAATTCAAAAACTCACCAAATTGATGAGCAAACTCTACAGGAGAGAATGAGGGGATTAGAAAACTCACCAAATTGATAAGCAAACCCTTGCTTAGCAGATGAGGATGTTATATCATATCAACCAGGTACTTGTATCCAAAGCCAACCGAAAAATAGAGGAAATTCAAAAACTCACCAAATTGATGAGCAAACTCTACAGTAGAGAAAGAGGGAATTAGAAAACTCACCAAATTGATAAGCAAACCCTTGCTTAGCAGATGGTCCCATAGGCAACGCATTATAGGTGACCATTTCATATGAGGGCCAGGTATTAGGGACTGACAATACCGCTTCCACAGCATTTCCCTGCTTCCGACCCTTCTTCTGGTTAATTCCGTCCTCGTCCGCGACTCCTTTCGGCCTCTTAGGCCTCTTCTTAGCCGCTGCAGCGGCAGCAATAGTACCGGGGGCCGAAACATGAGGAGCCAAAGCACCTGAAAGAAGGCTGACATGAGGATTCACAACACTTCTAACCGGAAGCAGAAAATAGAACTTCTTGTCCCCGATCTGCAACAAATCCTGTGAATCAAGCTTAATCGGAGGGTTCCCCGGAAGATACAACACCCCTTCGACATAACACCCGTTTTTCCCCAAGACTTCCAGCGCGAACCTCTTTCTGTCGAAATCATAGTAAATCCTCGCGTGCTGACGGGAAATGTTCATGCCACCACCGAGTTCGTGCAAATCGACGTCGACGGTCGATTTCTTGCTGTCCCTGCCGAGAGTTATCGAGTAGCTCTGCATGTAGTACTCAAAATCCTCCCCCTTCAGCTTCGCAAAGCCGGCTTCCAGTCGTCCCATGACGGACTCCATTTGTTTCTCTCCGTAAAGATGTCAAAATCCCTGAAAATTTCCCGTCAAGATAAAAGGATTCGCAATCTGCATATGCAAATACGTATTTGGACGGCGAAGCCGTGCGCATTTAATAGAAAAACACCATGATTTATTGTCCAGTCGCCATTAGGGTTTGCATTGAATGAGATTCGAACCAGCGACAGAAGTGAGCCGAGGCAGAGTTCTGTGGAATCCATGGGGTTAAACTTGCTTTTTTGAAGTGCCGTGGTATTGAAAATCACGGGAAAAACTGTCGGCGTGCTTTTCTCCATCGTCGCTAAAATTAGTAAAGTGGCCGAGTGGAGTATTTGTGGTAGAAAAGCTTTGCAATAAATAATTACAGGTCAACTACTAGAGTACGTACTGCAACCCGGAGTCCTTCGTCAGAGCTCTACAGGCCATTGAAATGAGACTACGTAATGCAGAACATCGATACGTTTCAACACGGGTGGAAAATATGACCGTTGAAAAGATTGTAATATGGGACATTGGGATTTGGGATATTTGCTAATTGATTATTCCTGCGCGATGACACAAGTATGCGTTTGCCTTTTTCAATTTGCGCCATTTAATATTGCTATATATGTCAATATACTATATATATATATATATATATATATATATATATATTTTATTTTTTTTCTTTGTGAAAATAGAAATACATCTACATTTATATACTAAAGTTAAACATATCAAAAGGTTGAGTGCTATGCAGAAGGTCTTGGCCTCAATCCAAAAAAAATCATTTTTCAGACTCTATTTTGATTTTTTTTTATTTTTTTGTATGGATGTGAAGTTTGGGTTGCAATATTTCTAGAGAATTGTGGAGGAAGATTAAGAGTCTATAAATGTTTTATAATTTATAATATTAAGATTAAAAGCAATACACTTTATCATATCATCCTCATAAACATTCATAAACATTGGTAATTCTTGCTTTGAGAGTATGGCAATGACTAGATACCTAATATACAAGTAGAAGACAAGTAACATGAAAGATAAGAGGCTTTTTAAGATTGCTTCAAATTCTAGTCAAAGTCACTCACAACTCAAGAGGAATTGGCATAAATATGCTAGGCCTTGGTTAAATCATCGAGTAGGATAAAAGATAACTAAAACACCCCGCTTTTTCGGTGAATTTCTAATTCAAACCCCTCAAAATTCTACCCATAAATTTTTATTTTGGTAATTTTATAAGTTAAGTAATTGTAGTAGCTTGCCTTACTGTAAATCCAAGATTTTAAAACTACCCAGATGACTAAAATTACGATTTAAACATTTGAAATTATGATTTCGGCAAAAATTTGTTTGCCATATTCCGCCATGTTGGGGGCATTTTGGTTAGCGCTTATATTGTTCCCTAAATCATGGGAGAATAGAGGAGGAGGTTACTATGTAGATATGGTACCATTAAAAATATCGTCACATTTAAATTTAAGGAGAAAATGTGGTGTGTTAAAATAATACAAGATAAAAGAAAATTAGGATACTATGAAGAGGTCATTAATCTCAATCTAGAAGAACATCTATGTTAAAACTTCCTTAAGGAATAAAATCAACATTGTTAAAATAAGAAATAACTATCGAGAGCTCCTATGGTTTGAGATTTCCTAAACCTTTTTTTTAAGGAGGTTTGTTTGTAGGGCTACAACCTCAAGTAAACCAAGTCATTCACTTGGAAATGTCTCTCCACTCTATGTTGATCTACATATTGTTTGTGTTGGTTTTGGGCAACCTACAGGTTATCTTTCAAAACCTTCAAAATATCTTGACTTTCTTCAATCCAATCCTTAGCTTTTGGAGCTCTACTATCACCAAATATGTGGTCAATAAAAGTGGATGCATCATAACCATAAAGTGCTTTGAAAGCATACATGCCAATGGACATATGAAAAGTAGTGTTATAGAAAAACTCACCCAAATGCAGGCATTTGATCTTTGCTACCCACTAACATAGTTCCTCGAGCAACCTTCCAACCATTGATTCACCCTCTCTGTTTGGCCATTAATTTGTGGATGATAGCTTGTGCTAGGAGTCAAGTTTGTTCCCACCATTTTGAAGAGTTCTTGTCGAAATGCACTCAAAAATCTGCTATCTCTATCACTAGCAATGCTCTTAGGAAGCCCATGTAATCTGAAAAAATTCTCTAAAGAATAGCTCAGCCACTTGTGAAGCAGCAAAAGATGTAGTAATAACAAAGAAATGAGCAAATTTAGTGAGTCTATCCACCACTACAAATATGCAATCCTTACTAAGCACTTTGGGTAAACCAGTGATGAAATCCATGGAAATGCTCTCCCAATTTTGTTCTGGTATAGGCAAGGGATGCAAGAGACCAACTGGATAATTGTGCTCTACTTTGTTTTGTTGACATGTTGGGCATCCATTCACATATTTGAGAACAGCATTCTTCAACCCCTTCCAAGAGAATCTTTCTCTCAACATTCTATATGTTTTGAAGAAACCAGAGTGCCCTGCTAAAGGAGAATCATGAGCACTCTTTAAAACATTTTTGCTTCAAGCTCGAACCAAGGAGCAAATATATTGTATCTTTTTAGTAGATGATTCTCTCCAACACCTTATACCTATCAACATGGTTAAACCCATCAAAAATTTCACAAGCAAACTTATCCTTGGCATATTCTACTTCTAATATAGCTTTCCAATCTTCTGTAACATCCATTAGAGAAATAGAGTCTTATAGATAAGGCATCTGCTACCACATTAGCCTTGCCCTTTACATGTTCAATATCAAAATCAAATGCGTGAACCTTACTTGCCTACTTTTGTTGCCTTTCATTTAGATCATTTTGAGTGAGGCAGTATCTTAGGCTATTATGGTCAGTTTTGACCACAAACTTGTTTCCCACCAAGTATTATTTGAACTTGATCAAAGAATGCATGATGGCTAACATTTCTTTGTTATAAATAGACTAAAGCTTCTCATGTGGTTGTAGCTTCTTGCTCTCGAAAGCTATTTGGTGTTTTCCTTGCTTTAGGACTGCTCTAATGCCCTCCCCTTATGCATCACACTCCAAGACAAATGGTCAAGAAAAATCAGGTAATGCAAGAATATGACAATAACTCGTTACCTCTTTCATTCTTTGGAAATCCTTTTAAGCCTCTTCATGTCAATGGAAAGCATCTTTCTTTGTCAAACCGTTGAGAGGTGAAGTGAGTTGGGAGAACCCCCTCACAAATTTCCTATGGTAGGTACAAAGCCCAATGAACCCCCTCAATTCAGTGAGATTTTTTGGACGTGGCCATTCAATAGTGGCTTTTATTTTACCCAAGTCCACCTTCACACCAACTTGACCAATGATGTATCCAAGATACAAAAGTTATGTCAAACCAAACTCACATTTTGACAGCTTAGAAAACAAAGATTGATCATGCAGAATTTTCAATACAACTTCTAGATGATGCAATTGTTCCTTCCATGTCTTATTGTAAATGAGAATATCATCAAAGAAAACTAGTACAAACTTACTAAGTTGCTTGTGGAAGATATTGTTCATGAATGACTGAAAGGTGGCAGGAGCATTTGTCAAGCCAAAAAGCATGGAAAGGAACTCAAAGTGACCATAGTGACATCTGAAAGCAGTCTTTGGTACGTCTTCCTCTCTCATTCAAAATTGATGATAACCATATATAAGGTCAATCTTTAAGAAGAACTTTGCTCCATGGATATCATCCATGAGTTCATCAATCCTTGGAATGGGATATCTATTCTTCATTGTCTTCTTGTTCAAGTCTCTAAAGTCAATGCACATTCTTAAGCTTCCATCCTTTTTCTTCACAATGACAACTGGAGAAGCATAAGGGCTTAAACTAGGTCTTATGAGACCTAATTCCAAGAGTTCTTTAATGGCCTCCTCAATCTCATATCGAATATTTTTGGGGTGTCTATAGGGATACATTTTGATAGGTTGGCTCCCTATCTCTAATTCAATGGCATGCTCCACCCCTCTATCAGGTGGCCTTCCTGGAGGACGGTCTCCAAAAACCTTCTCATACTTACTCAATAACTGCTTATCTCCTTTGGATGTTTGGAAACCTTGATGTGAGGCTTGGAAGAGGTGATCAAACATTTAGCATCCTATTCAATGTCTCCATGCCTCAAGATAGACCTCATATTATGAGAGGAAACCACTTGGTTAAGGTAAGTGTGCATTCCTCTCAACGAGATGGGTTTCCCTTCCGAAACATTGAACCTCATTTCAGGGACTTTATAGTTCATTGTATGCTCCCCTGAAGAATATAACTATTGGTCTCCCAAAAACACATTTGGATAATCCACATTCACTATATAGAACAATAGGTAACAGTGTAATTCCCTTTAGTAACTTGAAGCTTTAGAATCTATTTGGCACAGTTCATAGAATTGTTACATTGAATGATGACTATGAAGCGTTCAAAATTTTCAGATGTAGATTTTTCCTCTCCACCAAGGTTGCATCTATGAATTTATGAGTGGAGGCTGCATGTATGAAGTTATGAGTGGCTCTTCTATAAACTATAATTGTAACCCTTTGGCCTTGTATAGCGCCCTTGAATTTATGGGTGTGAAATCGAGGCACACCTTAAAGTACTACAAATTTTCCTTTCTTAGGGGAAGCTTCTCTTCTTTTGTTGTCTCATACCCCTCTTATTTGGATGCAAGTTGTACTTCTTGCTCCAAGTCCTCCTCATCATCGTCAAATAAGACTTCAATATAATGTGCCTTCCCCTTAGCACACCTATGTCCAGGAACCCAAGGTTGTTGGCATGTGAAGCACAAGTTCTTCCTCTTAAGTTCTTCTTTGCTTAGTACTCCTTATTCTCCTTAACAAAAGACTCCCTTTGACATGGTTTCCTCCCTTCTTTGAATTTGGAAGAAAAACTAGTTTTAGGGGGGACACCTTGTCCTTGGAAGCACATTCTACAGATCCCTTGTCAAGTTTATGGCATCCTTCAATGTAGTTGGCTTGTGGGATTTCACCAGCCCTTTCAAAGGTTCTATCAACCCCTCAGCGTATAGTAGAACCAACCGATCCATAGAGATATCATAAACCATCACTGAGAGATTTTGAAATTCCATCATATAGGCTTCAAGGGTCCCAGTTTGCTTTAATTGTGCCAATTATTTCAAAGAAGTTCAGGGTATTTCCTATCAAATCTCTCCACTAATGCATTGGCAAACCCCTCATAGGATGAAATTTGATCATGTCCCAAGGTCTTAAGACCATGGAACCACCAAACATTGGTTTCTCCCTCGAGATGTGGAATGGCCATTTTCAAGGCATCCTCTTCAACCATAGGATTCAACTAGAAATACACATATAGTTTTTGTATCCAAGCACTAGCAGACATTTGGGAAGAGCCATCAAAGGAAGGGAGATTTACCTTGCCTATCATAGACTTCAATTCCTGATTTAGAAAAGGTGTCATACCCCCATTTCCTCCAAACTTGAGCTTGTTAGACACCTTGAAGAACTGGTCGAAAGGCAGAGTTTTCCTACATTCTTCACTTAGTTGTTCTCACTCATCTATTGCTTCCTTCATGCCACAAGGAGTGTCAAGGTTCTATTTAGACTCTAAAAACTTAGGAGTTGTAGGTCTAGTCTAAGTCTTGAATTCATGGGGTTGATTGCGAGGTCTAGTCTTTGAGGAAATAGTTTCCCCATAGGTCTTATTTCCTTCAATGTGTGAACTAATACTACCCCCTATTGCCAACTTACCCCCAAGTTGGCTAACCATCAATTCGAACCCTTGCATAAGTTTCCTGGCCATATCATCAAAATATGATTTCATAAGTGTCTTAAATTCCTCGTTTTCATCCATAACTTTTACTCCTAGTATATCCTTAATCACCACTAAAACATAATTCACTTCTTCACCTTCTTCTCTCCCACTGACAATACCTTCATTTTCAATATCCAAGGGAAGAAGATAATCATAAAGAAACAACAATAGACAAATTCAACAATTGCCAAGACCATCTACAACTGTAATGTCCCTACTTAAAATTTTGGAGAAAAGAGCAATTTGGGCAAATTCGAGCTTGACTGATCATGACTATAAGGGGTTCCAACTGACTCCAAATGGTCTTGAATTTGAAATGCAATGGTATGGTGTGTATTAGTACATCTGAATTTGATCTATGAACAATTTTTATCTGAATTTAAGCTTATGCAACTTGGTTTAGGGCTAATGAGAGAAAGTGCAAATTTCCTAGGAAATTGAGGTCACATTCCTCCAAGGGGTGGAGGCCAAATTGGATTCCCAACTCAAGTACGACCCTCCAAAATTTTGAAATAGAGTATGGGGATGAATATCATACATCAAGGGTTATCATTAAGCATGGTTATTAGCTCTGTAGACTTATTATAATGTGCAACATTCGTATGACAAGTTCCATGGAAATTCTTTAAGGGAAAATTGCCACAAAATTGCATTACTAGCTCGATTTTGACACATGAAAAGTAGAGTGAATAGTTCAGATAATGACATGACATATAGATACCATATACATACAAAATGCTTCCCCATTAGCATTAAACATTATATACATTCCTCCATACATATATGATATACAACTCTTTTAATATGGAAGCCAAATACATGAAAACTAGTGGTTTAATAGCATGGAAATGCAAGCTTTTCACATATGGATTACTTAGATTTTGAGTTACAGAGTGTATGGACATAAGATTACACAACCATGCATCATATACCCAATATTGGGCATCAAATGGACTCAACCAAGCGCAAGAACCACTCCTACAAGTGCACCATCACATGAGAGTATAGGGAACAATGAAGTAGGAATGAGAGAAGAGGGAGATAGGTGAGAACTTGAACTATATGGAACTTAAAAATTCAACTAGAACACCTTCATTCATCTCCATTGAGAGTTATGATTAGACTCTCCATCAACCAACTTGGAAAGGAATCCCACTCCCTCGAAATTAGTTCAAGCATGGAGAGTAAACACTTACTATGCAATGGACAAGCAAAAGCTCTTCAAAATGCCAATGTCCAGTTAAAAAATGATCAAAATATGTTCTCCTTCCTCAAGAAACCATTTTATTAACTTCATGAGGCCTCTTAAGGACAAATTTCCCTCCATAGGCTTCCTCCAAACTTAGAGGTTTAGTAACTCCTATGACACTTGTCTTCTCCTTCATGCTCCAATTCTTTCCCCAATTCGAATGGTTGCCTCTAACTCTCATATGCACCCTCTTGGTGGCTATTTTTAGCCATTTCATGTCATATTTGTCATAGGTATGCAACCAGGTATGAATTTGTCATATTTTTCATAAAATCTTTCATCATTTGTTGTCATATAGTGCATGGAATCTCCTTCCAAGTGGAACACATTGTCTTCTTGGTCTCTTCATCTTCCATGGGAGTTACTCTCCTCTCCTAATTCGAATTCATTGGCTCATGATATTCCATGTGACACCACATCACCCTCCAAGAACGTTACATTCCCCATGGGTTTGATTTTGGATGAAGGTCATGCCAAGTGTGTGGGGGAATCTAGTCACCCAAAGACTCCATAAGCTTCCAATTGTCTCCATGAACCAATGGCACTTTATTTTCTTAACATTTATTATTTATGTGACCCAATTTAATGTGAATATGGTAAACTAAGGTCCTTTTGGGTCTCTTAGCTCCCTTATTACAAATTTGTTGCCTCCACCTCAACCTAAGGAATTAATAGATTGGTGAAATATTGTTTGCAACTAGTCTTATTTGAATGGAACATGACAGGCTAGTATGGTCACCAATAGAAATTATCCCCAAACCATCAATTTATCGAAGGATAATAAGGAAATGGTTGCTTTTATTCATAGATGACTTCTCCTTTCTGAAAATCAAATCTCTCTAGACAAGGGGAGCTTCACGGTTAACTAAATGTGTATAGGAGGCCTTCACATTACCTCCCAATATCACATATACAGTGTAATCAGGATTTGAAACACCAATGCTTGCATTGTACTTTTCAAATGTACTTAACACAGTGTCAAAGGCCAACTGTTGGGCTTAGGGCAGACCCGGGTTCTTATCCTTTTATCTTCGCACCAACAAAGAGACCCACAGTGTTGGCCCTTTCGGCAACAACCTGCGAACAGGTTGCAGTCTCACCCGAAACAGCTATGGGGTGCCGCAGAATCAGGTTTCTGTAGGCAAAAGAGGGACATTATTGTACCTTTAGCCTTAATAAAGAATAATCATGCAGCACAGAGCTTCGACATTCACTTAAATAGCTTCGCAGTTTAGATAAAAGGACAATTTCTTGCTTAACCCTTAACTAGGAATTCATAGTGAAGTTAATACTTAACAGTTTATCTTACTTTATCATTCGTCTACTTATCAAATGTATAAAAACATAACAGAAACAACATAAAAGAACCACCACAACACAAGATATACGTGGTTCACCCCCAGTGTAGGGGCTACGTCCACAGAACTAAGTTTATATTCAACACTTTACAAACACACAATTCTGATCTGCGCACTTAGCTACAGATCTTCCCAACAACCCAAAACTGCGCACTTAGCTGCAGATGCCTTTCTTCCCAAACCCTCTGCGCACTCAGCTGCAGAGGTCATCCACGCACTCAGCTGGGACTTAACCTTAAACCCTAAAAATAGATCTTAGCTTCGTTGTATTATCATAACATCATAACACCAAAAAGCCTCTTCTTCTTCTACATAAGTGCCTATTTATACAAGTGCACTATTACAATACCATGGGCTTAAAAACCATGAGTTTAAACCATGGGTTAATTACAAAAAGAGGGGCTTCGACCCAACCCCGAAACCCCTAAGACTATTTTGGGCCGTAACTCCGCTTACAAGCTTCGCACCAAAACCGCGGAGTTGCCAAAATTAAGGACCTTTAAGGTCCGCGCCCCAACAGGCCCCTAAGACTCACCAGTGTCCCGTCCTGGGGCACTCTGCTGCTTTTCTGGTGGAAGATATGGTGGACTCTGTGATGCAACATTCTCATCCTCACCGAAGTCTTCAAAACCTTCAGGTGGGAGCTCTGTGGAACCAACAGGATTCATCTCGGGGTCCTCTGGTGTCTTTCCTGATGGCTTGTGCCTCTCTTCGTTCCGCTTAGAGCGAACTTCTGCCTTGAATTTATTTCTGGTTGCTCATGTCTGCATTGGCTGATTCGACGCTGGGGGAGTTTCTTCGCAAGGTGCAGATGCAGGTGGGCTTCTCATAAGGTTCTGCAGACCCCTCTGTCCGAATTCTCTCAACAATTCCTGGACTTCGCGATCAGCTGACATGGACTGAACTGTAAAACTCAAGAAAATGCGTAATGCGAACTTCGCAGGTCTGGGTGTCTTCTTATAGAATCCAACGACCAAATCTGCCATAACTATGCATTGAAGACACCAGGTCTGACCGGACGGCGGTAGATCTTGTCCAAACAGGCGCTAGATTCCTTAAAATCTCATCATTACAGGAAATTAATGCAGTTAACGTATCGACGCCGCCAAATCTGATTTTTCTCAACGGTCGCATTTTAAGCTTCGACACACCTTTCTTCTTCAGCACAACCATTAACTTCAGCTTCGCCACAATAAGGACCTTCGACACAGTACAGACCTTCGACACATCCTGACACAGTTTCGACAGAACTTCGAGCTTCGACACCCTTCGACACTTCCAACAATCTGCCAAATCTCTATGAGAATAGCTTCATTATAGTCTAGTACCCAATTTCAACTGTTCTTAGTACTTAGACTCTTCTTCTTGCTATTACTTCTGATCATGGAGGTATAGGCTTGTCCCTGTACTTCTTTAATCTACTTCCATTCACCATGGAGGGCCAAATTTCTCCATTCAATTTAGCTAACTGAACTGCACCACCATCGGTAACTTTCTGAACTATGTATGGTCTTTTCCAATGTGTCTTGAACTTGCATGGGAACTTCATGAATTTACTGTCATACAAGAGCACAAGATCCCCATTATGAAAATGCTTCTTCTTAATGTGTCTATCATTCCATGCTTTTTCTCTAGCTTTCTGTACTTGCTGCTGGAACCCTGCAATGAATCTGTCTTCTTCTAGTTCCAGTATCTTCGCCAGTCTTTCATTTAACATAGCTGGATTATCCATCTCTGTGAAGGCATATATTCTGAGGCTAGGAACAATGTATTCCATGGGCATAACTACTTCTTGTCCATACACCAGCCTAAAGGGTGTGTGGCCTGTCAACTTCTTGCAAGTGGTTCTATAATCCCATAATACTGCTGGAATTCTGAGATCCCAATCATTTCTGTTAACATTGCAAACCTTCGTCAGAGCGTGCTCAAGAATCTTATTAAAGGCTTCGACAGTTCCATTTGCTTGAGGATGGTAGGTAGTACTCTTCTGATGATATACTTGAAATTATTCAGTCAATGCTTCAATAGTCTTATTCAGAAAATGTGATCCTTGATCACTCATAAGAATTCTAGGAGATCCAAACCTTGACAAGATATTATCAAAGATGAACTTCACAGCTGTAGCAACGCTACAGTCCTTGACTGGTTGAGCTTCGGCCCAACGGGTAAGGTAGTCAGTTGCTATAATAATGTATCTTGCTCCAGATTTCTTTGCAGGGGGATTGATTGGTCCAACAAAATCAATAGCCCACTTGTCAAATGCTTGTAAAGTTACCTGTGGAACCAGAGGCATCTCATCCCTCCTAGATGGTTTGCCTGTACTCTGACAGATATCGCAGCTGTGGCAATACTCTCTTGCATCCTTATGAATCATAGGCCACCACAATCTAGTTGTCAGAATCTTCTGTGCTGTAGCTTTTCCTGCATAATGACCTCCTACTGCTCCAGAATGTGCCTCAGCCAAAATCAATGGCTTTTCATGCTCCAGGACACATCTGCGCAGTATTTCATCTGGTCCCATCTTATATACATGTCCTGCTATCAATTGGTAAAGTCAGCTGCTCTAACCACCAGCTGCTTCTTCTGCTGTGTTGTCATCTCAGAGAGTATAAAATCTGTAGACAAGTACTGAACAATATCCTGAAAATAGTCATCAACCATCTGGATGGCAAACAACTGGGCATCAGGAAGACCTTCGTCCAAACTAATGGGCTCTTCTCCTGACTCGAGCCTCGACAAGTGGTCAGGCCCCAGGTTAAGTCTTCCTGGCTTAACTATGATCTCAAAGTCATACTCCTGAAACAAAATCAGCCATCTGCATATCCTTCCACCTAACACAGGCTTGTTAACCAAATACTTCAAAGCAGAATGGTCAGTGAACATCTTAAAATGAGATCCTAACAAATAATGTCGAAACTCCTGCAAAGCATAAACCATAGCTAGACCTTCTCGTTCTGTCGTAGTATAATTCTTTTTTGCTGTGGACAATTTTCTACTTGCAAAAGCAATAGGGTGATCAATATTACCTTCACCTGACTGAGCCAATACTACACCTAAAGCAATGGAAGATGCATCGACATGAACATGAAACTCCTTATTCCAGTCAAGGAATACTAAGATAGGGGCAGTTACCATCTTTTCTTTCAAAATGTCCAAGCTTTCCTGACATTCAGGTGTCCATTCAAACTTAATATCTTTCTTCAATTTCTTTTCCATAGGGGCTGTAATCTGAGCATATCCTTTAATGAATTTCCTGTAATATCCAGTATGACCAAGCGTAGTGAAAAGTTGCTTAACAAACTTCGGAGGTGGTAAGTTCACAATAATGGCTATCTTCGCAGGATTTACCATCAATCCTTGCTTGCATACAATGTGACCTAGCAGAATTCTAAAAGGTGCACAAAAGATACACTTCTTCAGGTTCAATGAAATCTGATGCTGTCTACACTTGTCCAGCATAAGTCTTAAACTGGCTATATGATCTTTCAATAAACCAAAGATAGTCCAATCATCAAAGTAAACTTCCAAGAACTTATGAATAAATTCCTTAAATGCAGATATGACTACTCTGGAAAACATAGCAGGTGCATTCTTCAGGCCAAAGGGCATAACAGTATACTGGAAAGATCCCATTTCTGTAGCGAAGGTTGTTTTATGTCGATCCTTTGGAGCAATTCTGATCTGATGGTAACCTGAAAATCCGTTAGTGAAAGAATACATTTCTTGACCTCCGACATTGTCTAAAACTTCATCTGTAAAGGGAGTAGGAAAAGGATCATGTAAACAGGCATCATTCAGCTTCCTCAGATCAACACAGATTCTGATTTCTCCCTTGGTCTTCTTTTCTTGTACCCCCATCTGGCTGACCCATTCGGACTCTTTGACAACCTCAATGATTCCTGCAGCGAGCATCTTATCGAGCTCCATCCTGACTTTTTCTTTATACTTAGGATTCAGTCTATAAGGGCGCTGCTTCACAGGCTTCGCATCAGCTTTCAAAGGGATTTTTATCACTCCTATATCACCAAGGATACCTTTCATTTATGAGAACTTCGTCAGAAATAAGTCCTTATACTCATGGAGAAGTTCAGTCACTTTGCTTACCATTTCTTCGTCCCAATAATCTCCAATGGTAGCGTACTTAGGCATCTCTTCTGATTAAATGTTTACTTTCCTTGTTTTCAAGGGCTGAGTTACTTTAGGTGCTTCGACTGCTGGTCCATGTACTTCGCAATGTCCTTCTTACTCAGGAATATTAATGTTGCGAGGGTCATCATCTTCATCAATGGTGAGGTTATAGCATTCTATTGCATTGGATTCTTGTTCCTTCCAATTAGGTTGGTATTTGGCTATTTCTTTATCATCAAACACCTTAATATGGATCACCCTAATAGCTACGTCCAAAGCAGGGCAATCCTCATTAATAGAAAATGTGAGCACAAAACTATCAACAAGGCTAACCCAACTTACAGTACCATGGCGAAGCTCAACCTCCGCATACAAGTTCTTTGCTACAAGTTCCAGAGTGTGTACAAACCTATGTACCCATTCTTCACAAGGTACATGCTTCCATGCTTCATAACACTGCTCCAAATGTTCTTGAGGGCTAGTCTTACCATTAAATCTGCTTCGTACGTCCTGAGGTTGATCCATGAATCTCAGGCGAAGAAAATTTTGACAAGCTCCCCAACTATTAATATGCTTTTTGTGACCATTCCACCATTTGGCAGCTGTGGCTCTAAATACTGAATCTAGAGTCTCCATTTTCTGTGAATCCGATACTTGCTCTAAGAATTGCACAATAAAATCCTCTGGGTCTGTCAAGCCATAAAAAGTAGGTAAGACTCTTGTCTGTGAGCCAACCCATCTGATAGACTTGGTAATTCTTGCACATCGATGTCCATGTAGCTCATAAAGTCTATTCTACCAATTCTCTAGGCCTTCATTTGAATCAGTCATGCAAGAACTGTCACACTGCCAATCCATTATACCTTCGGCAGTAGGGTAGCATAGTCTTCTTCTTTAGTTGTGATGTTGTAAATATGATCCAAAACATCCTGATCTCCATCTCTGACTGGCTCTGTATACCTTTCTCCATGAGAAGGGTCCAACGGAACTATGACTCTCAAGCCTTTTCCTTCAAAAGTCATCTGTCTATTCTTAAGGTTGATTACTGCATAATTTTCTATTGCCCAATCAATTCCTAGCAAGGATGGATAGGGGTTGCTATCATCGATTATTTCAATGACTTCAAAATCTGCTAAGGTACTGACTCCATCAATGTCTACTGGTACACTCGGGAATCTTCCCAAGGGCACAATCTTCTGCTGATTGGCTAATCTCAACTGTATAGGGGACCATTCAAGCGTAGGTCTTCCCATTTGTTCCCATGTCTGCTTAGTTAGGACATTCACTTCTGATCCCAGGTCTAAAATGATTTCAGTCATATCATAATCTCCTATCTGAGCATGCAATCTCATTTCTCTTCCAATCCTTCTAACTCTATTAACAGTTTTTCCTTTATCAGAGCTTCGCTGAGGTTCGCAAGATGCAATAACTTTCTGTAACTCATTCAAAGCATTCTGATTTCTTAATAGCTTCATACAACTCTGTAAAAATGATGTTAGTGTACTTACTTGATCCAGCGAAGCTTCTTGTAACTGTAGCTGCTGTTGATGCTGTTGCGTAGTTACTACTGATGTTCTCGGATCAACAAAGTCTTTTTTAGCTTCCATAAATGTTCCTTTTTCTCTTCCAACATCGAAGGCTGGAATTTTCTCTGGGGTCTTACAGACCCAAGCCTCGTCAGGTTGTTTCCCATTATTCGGCACCTGCGTCATAGCTCCACTCCTTGTAACAACATTAATGGCTGGGACAGGTCTTTTCTCTATAGCAATCATCTGAAGATTCTAAGTAGGAGTGCCATTTCTTTCTTGTATCTTGGCTATCAACTGTGGGCATTGCTCAATCACATGATCGACTGCTCTGTAATATCGACATGTCGTAGTTGGGTTCTGACAGTCTCTAGCTACATGTCCTGCCTGGTTACAGTTATAGTAAATAACCTGGCCTCGACCTCTTCCAGGCATACCACCACGACCACGACCTCTGAAATTACCTTGACCTGATGTACTACCACGGTAACCATATCCATCATTGCCTTGTGCATCGGGTTGTACCCTATAAGCATCAAAGGTTCGCTCTCTCATGAGGTCAAAGCTGCAACATTCGTCTTCGTTGCATCCAACTGACGTACAGAACTTCCAGTAGGGATTCTTAGGTACTTGAACATATCTCTGCAGCAAATAGAAATCTTCAGGTCGATGCTGGCCAGTTGTTCTACAGATCTCGCAATATAGGACATTAGGGTTAAACGGGTTTGGTGCACCAGTATTCCGATAATTTCTTAGTGTAGGACACTGTTCTTTGTCATGACCTTCTGTCTTACATCATGTACACCAAACCTCTTCGCGAGTAGCTTTCGCTTTTTTCATGTCGCGAAGCTCCAAATCCATTTTGGCTAACTGCGCCTGTATCTGAGCTATTCTAGAATTATCTCCAATAGGAGTTGTTTCAAGTTTCATAGCAATTTCCAATGCCTCTTGCTGATCAGCAACCTTCTGTTGCATAAGTGGAGTCCTGATATGAGGCAATAATGCTGCAATGAACCATTCTTTATGATGTTCTGGTCCAATAGTGAAACTAACTTGATCCAGCAGAACCTTGAACCTCTGATCAAAGTCCCAAACTGATTCACCTCGCTTCTACTGAATTTCTTTTAGTTCAGTTATACATTGTGACTCTGATTTAGGCTTCTTGAATTCTTTAATCATTGCTTTTTTAATATCAGTTAAGGCATAGTTATGAGTACTGGAAAACTTCATAAACCAGGTCAAAGCTTGGTCTCTGAAAAATGTGACCAGCTGCGCTCTTCTTGTATTTTGATCCATAATATTCTTAGCAGTCCAAACAGCTTCGCATAAGAACCAAAACTGCTCTGGATCCTCTGATCCAGTTCCTTTAAAGACTGGGAGTTTGATATCATCATTCACATGGGCCATATTGGATTGAGGGGGGGGAGGAGGGGGACTGATAACAAGGGGAGGGGAACTTACTGAGGTAGACTGACCTGTGACATGACTACTAGGGTTAGGGTTACTTTCGGACTGCGACGGGCTCTCAGGGATAACAGGTCTTTGCTGCGGAGTTACAGGAGGGTTTCTAACAAAAGGGGTTTCTTCAGATTCAGATTCTTCTGGACTCAATGAGGTATAATCGGTATTCTGGCCTAGGGTATAGGATCCAAAAGTTCTCTTGTATCTTTTATCCTTGCGAAGCAAACCACTTTGCTCATCGAATTCACTTTCGCTTCCAAACATAGGTTAGTAGCAATAAATCTAGCAATCTGATTCGATAAGCAATATGCCTTTCTCAGCCAAGAGCATTTTAATTTTCAGACTTAATGAATTCAGGTACTTACCCCTTGGTCCTTTGAAAAACTGTATTTCTGCTTCGCTGAAAGAAGTATGTGTGTCGATGGTGAACTCCGTCACAAATGCTTCAAGGGTTCGCGTTGTCCAGAAGTCAACAGCTCTTGATACCGCGTTGTTCACACTTTTCAACAGCTTAATTCTTTCCAGGGTCCAGGTAGGAGACTGATCTTCTTTGAAGTTTGTCTTTCTTTCTGTCAACCTGGATAACCATTGGTGCAATTCTATGTGGATACTAGCAAAGAAAATTTCATAAATATTAGAAAAAATGTACCTTTCAAAAGAAGTCGTCTGAGCTACGACGAGGGTCCTTATTTTCTTGTTCAGCAAATTTCAGATAAGTATCTTCAACCCAGTCACTGATTTCTTTTACTAAGGGCCTCCAAAACATATCCCTCGAGGTACGACGTAAATCCCTCTTGAAGCAGATACTGGTTCAACCGGCAACAGAACCAATTTGTTGGGCTTAGGGCAGACCCGGGTTCTTATCCTTTTATCTTCGCACCAACAAAGAGACCCACATTGTTGGCCCTTTCGGCAACAACCTGCGAACAGGTTGCAATCTCACCCGAAACAGCTATGGGGTGCTGCAGAATCAGGTTTCTGCAGGCAAAAGAGGGATATTACTGTACCTTTAGCCTTAATAAAGAATAATCATGCAATATAGAGCTTCGAAATTCACTTAAATAGCTTCGCAGTTTAGATAAAAGGACAGTTTCTTGCTTAACCCTTAACTAGGAATTCACAGCGAAGTTAATACTTAACAGTTTATCTTACTTTATCATTCATCTACTTATCAAATGTATAAAAATATAACAAAAACAACATAAAAGAACCACCACAACACAAGATATACATGGTTCACCCCCAGTGTAGGGGTTACGTCCACAGAACTACGTTTATATTCAACACTTTACAAACACACAGTTTTGATCTGCGCACTCAGCTACAGATCTTCCCAACAACCCAAAACTGCGCACTTAGCTGCAGATACCTTTCTTCCCAAACCCTCTACGCACTCAGCTGCAGAGGTCGTCCACGCACTCAGCTGGGACTTAACCTTAAACCCTAAAAATAGATCTTAGCTTCATCGTATTATCATAACATCATAACACCAAAAAGCCTCTTCTTCTTCTACATAAGTGCCTATTTATACAAGTGCACTATTACAATACCATGGGCTTAAACCATGGGATTAAAAACCATGAGTTTAAACCATGGGTCAATTACAAAAAGAGGGGCTTCGACCCAACCCCGAAACCCCTAAGACTATTTTGGGCCGTAACTCCGCTTACAAGCTTCGCACCAAAACCGCGGAGTTGCCAAAATTAAGGACCTTTAAGGTCCGCGCCCCAACACCAACTCACCACCAACTAATATTTCATCATTATTAACTACTCTTGAGACCTCGATAATGGGAGTAGGTGTCAAACCTAAGATTAAGCTCAATCCCATGTGATCACAAAAGAACTGCAAGTCCACCTTTTCAGACCTCTGATTTGCTATTTTGAAGTTGAAAATAGTCTTTGTATATGGAATGGGTTGATCAAGAGTGAAAAATATTAGAATTCATGTCTATCTTTACATCCACAATTGCACTCCACACAACTCACAATAGACATAATGCTTCAACGTTATACACACCTCCAAGTGGAGTCTCACGCACAACTCCACAACTCACAGTTTCACACTTTTATGCAATTTTTTTAGCCCCACGCAAGTCATAGAGAGTTCAATCCATCGTATGTATCAACCCAAGTATGAAGGATACAAAAAATGCAGTGTAGTTAAGGAGAAGGAACACTTAGAGGAGAATAATTAATGTAGCAATAAGTGCAGAGAGTAAATCCAGGCAGTTGAAACGTATCATGTGGGAAGTCTGAGCACAAATAGAGGTGTAAGGAACATACTAGGGAAGGGTATATGTGTAGGATTGAAGTAGGTATGGAGGAGCACAAGATACCATAGGCCTTGTATAAATTCCAAGCACTTCTCAACACAAAAATAACAAGATCTTACAGAAATCAGATTCATCAAATAGACCGTCACACTAGCTTCACGTTGTAGGTATTCAAGAAGGATAAATCTCATGCAGATCGACTACAACATGTAGGTCCAGTGAATTCAAGAGGAACGTTATATGTCTCTTTTAAGAGCAGAGGATCTGTCAGACTCGAGGGCACGCAGGAGTTATGGCAAACTGGAGAATGTGATAGGCAGGAGTTATGGCCATGCCAATGCTCAAAATCGGCTATGGTACCACTGCTAAGCTGCCATCACTAGGTAGATAATCAAATAATGAAGAATACATAATATTAGGCGTTAAACACACTTCTTAAATGTACATATTAATACAATGAGAGACGACCCTTTATTTGTATTCTAAGTAGTCTAATGGAATCCTTCATAACTCTTCCTATTCATTGTGACTCTTGGTATCCTTCTCACATGAATGGGAAGACAATAATACAATAATATTCCAAACACTAAGGATTAGGTTCCCAACGGTCTCTTATTGCTAGAAACCTAAGACATATGACATTGTATAATAGGTGTTATAGCTCTACAAAGATGCCAAATTAGGGATTCACTTGTATATGGAAGGAAAACATCTAAGCTCTAAAGTCTTCCTCCTATAAGTTAATTCGTTTGCAACACCTCCTTCCATTATGCTTTGCTTCCTTTAATTAGTCTCCATAATATTGTTGCTAAAAAATTCATTAATAATGGATACCTTGTGGCTATACCTCTTATGTATAGAGGATCTTTCACTGTGGTCCTTTCACTAGGTGATATTTTTGTTGTTGTTTATCTGCCATCCATGTTGTAGGAACCTTATAATTTCCTTATCAATTAATTGCATAATGCTAACTTGTGCCAAAAGCATCAACCCTTAATAAATTGGGAGTGCATATAATACAAATTTAATAAATAATACATAGTTCGCTCGATTAAGCCATTGCATTTCCAATTTCGCCATTTTGGATTTGATTTTTTGCAAGATGTGCACCCATTCTTTAGCTTTTATTATTCTTGAAGCTACATGGATTCCCAAATAATGGAAGGACGACTAATTGCTTACTAAAGGTATTTCTAAGGTTCAATTGTTTTGTTGCATGGTTTGAGCGATAATGATCCAACCATAAATATTGTTTGTGGCATTGTTAACCTCCCTTCGAGAGGCTTCTAGATAGAGACATGTCATATTCTTAAACATGTGTACAATAATTATTCAAGGACCTCCTAACAACATAGTATCACCCACAAATGATGAATGTTTGATCGCTTTGACTCCCATGAGAATATGTATTCCCATCGTATTTCATGACATATTCTCTTATTCAAGGTTCCACCTTAGAGAATCTGCCATGAGGATGAAAGAATAGGAGAAAAAAATCATCCCTACAATGTACCTCTTTCACTTTGAAAGAAATATGCATAATTTCCATTTACAAGAGGGATTATCCATGGTTGTCCGGTACAAGCTCTTACACATTCACCTTATTCTTGGAGCATCATTGCTCATTGGAACTATTATGAATATTACACTTTAATAATTTATTAATAATAGTAGTTATAAAAACTTAAGGGACATGTCTCCTCAAACCAACACCTAAAGACATATTTAAGGTAGGTCATCTTTATAAATTTCATCATCTTTCAATTATATAT
>LPNX010251196.1:41298-99519 GCA_001517045.1 Pseudotsuga menziesii
CGCCACTTCTCAAGATAAATCATAATGATAATAAAAGGATAACATTATGTGATGACATCCTAAGTATTGTGGGACAAGCGATTTCTAAAATGAAGTTTGATATGGTGAGTCACAAAAATGTTCCTCATATTCATGTCCATGGAAAACGAGACAACAATAATAAATAGAATGGAGTACAAATTCAAGTAACAAATAAAAGGAAATTGACAAACTATGGTGTAAAGAACAAGAACATACCAAATACAAGTTCTAAAACAAAAGACATAAAGGAAGTAATGACATTGTTTCAACACAAAACAAAAATGAAAAGACGACAACAATAATCTAAGCTTTGAGGACAAAGCTATCTTAAAGGAGCGGCAATGTAACAAATATAAAATAAATTATTAAATAGATTAGTTAATTATGAAAGGGTGTGATCCTTCACGATCAAAGCCTATAAAGGTGAGCCTCCATTGTACATTTTACCCATCATCCAATATATTATTTAATATTCATATTCAGTATTACAATGATAGTCGGATTCGACTAACGGACAACCGGATTCGGTTGCTCCAAAGCTTTTCATGTGGAACTCTATCCAATGCAAAGATTCTACAAGTACTAGCAGAAAATCCTACCTTTTCTGCAAGGGATTTCCAAAGTATGCGACCTATTAATGTAGCTTTTCCTTCTCCTGTCTTAGAGACTCCACTATTTGGAGAACCTCAGAAAACAGTTAAGCGTATATCCAAGAAGAAAGATGGTGAAAAAGAAAGCCCTTCCAAGAGAAATTCTGATGGTTCTGAACCTACAAGGCAAAAAAAGCAGAGAAAACCTGGTGTCATAACCGAGGAAGGCTTAAATGGGGAAGTCGCCATTGTCAAGAAAGAACAAAAGAATCTAGATGTTGTGATTAATGGAATTGTTTTTGATATTTCAACTATGCCTATTCCTGTTTGCACTTGCACTGGAGTGGCTCAACAATTTTACAGGTGGGGGAATGGTGGCTGGCAATCAGCTTGTTGCACGACTAGTATATCTATGTATCCTCTCCCAATGAATCCCAGTAGGCGAGGTGCCCGTGTGGCTGGAAGGAAAATGAGTGGTGGTGCATTCAGGAAATTGTTAGAGAGGCTTGGGGCTAAAGGTTATAATCTAAATTACCCAATTGATTTGAAGAGTTATTGGGCAACGCATGGTACAAATAAGTTTGTTACTATCAGGTAAATGCATTTTATTACAGAAATTGGCTTTGTTTTAACTTCTTCACATGTTAATTCTTGCTTAATCTTGAATCACATTCTCTCAACCACAGTATGTACATTATTAGAGGGAGGATGTTTGGTAGGATAGAAATGGAAATTATACTATCTTTTGTTACATAAGATAATGGAATTGGGTGAGATAGATATGATATGGAACATGGAACCTTTTGAATTGATATGATATGTTTGTTTCCCCTGATCCATCAGTTAATATAGGGTATTTTTATGGATATTTATCGAAGTGTACAGATGCTGAGATAAATCTTCAACTGAGCTATACAATATTTTGGCACTTTGGTTGTAAAATATATTAGCATGATTATTTTTTAATATACAATCTGAAGCTTAAGTTGCATTTGTTCGATTAAACATATTGGTTTATTGCTAGAATCATGTAGAAAGACTGGTTGCGATGACTTGTTCTCATAGAGCTTTGGTAATGTTATTGATGGGTTTTACTGGATTGTGGAGTGATCTTTCAGTAGATATCTATTTCTTTAATTGCTTATAGCTCATATATGCAAGGTATTTTTGTAGATAGGTATGATATTCTTTGAATTATGTGTTTTTAAATGTTATGAAATAAAAATCACTTTGAAGTGCACAGAACCATGGATATTTCAAATGTTGGCCATTGTTATTGAAGTTATTGAATATCTTGATGATGTAACTTGGTTCAAACTTCAAGCATTTTCTCATAGGTATGTGCTTTTTTGCTCAGCTATGCTTGAAACTTGTTAGTGGGTAGGTCCAACAAAGATAATTTACAATTCCTTTTACAATTCCTTTTCCACCAGTGACAGATAATGGGTGCCTAACATCAAATGGCATTTCCTGTATGCCTTATTGTTTGTTCTTAAACGACTAACACAGTAGTTAATGTTGAGCTTGGTGGGATAATTGTTTTCTTGTGTTATTATAGTTTGATAACTTGGAAACATGTGGCTTCAAGTTATGTTGGTGAGGAAAAAATTTGTTGTGTTGACAGATAATTTAGCTTTGGCACAGACAAGCTTCAGTCTTGTTCTTTGAGTTCTTGAGTTGAGTTTGGAACACTATTTGTTTCCTAAACAAGAATGAGCATGCCCTAAACTTGAGCATTTAGATGTCATATGCTTTTATCGATAGCTAACTTAGTTCTAAATCATTGCAATTTCCTTATATAAGTTATGGAGTGTGATTGCTTGTAATTAAATAAGAGGAAATGCCTAGGCTCCTTGGTTAGATCTTTAGGAGGTTGGGAAGGCATAGATGGAATTACACCATTGTAGATTCATTGTAACTCCATATCTATCAAGCATTGGAAAGGATCAAATCCATTTGAGACACAAACCTTTTTTGATAGTGAAAAACTTTGAAAGGTTTGCACGTGGAGGAATTTGATCCTTCAACTACATTTGATAGATCCCTGATTCCACCACCTGCAGTCCATACCAGTGTGGGGACTTTTTGGTTGTGAAGGATTTTGATCCAGTATTGTCTACACTCTTGGCCTTAGTTTCAGCTCTTTTGCCTCTGGTGATTGTTCTAGCAATACCTTACTTAACTTAAAGATAGACTTCACTAGCTCCTCCTCGCTTTCAGTGAGCAATCTACTGAGTCCTCCTCTTGCATCATGTGCCAATCCCTTCTCCCATTACATGAGCACATGAGTATGTTACAGTCAAGGATTTAGGCATATGATGACGAATATTTGTTATTATCGTTCACCGATTCTTCTGTGTAATGCATTCCCAATATTTTCTTTGATTGACTATAAGATATTGTTTCCTTGGAGGATCTAAAACCATGATATTGTAATGTTGTTTATGAACCCTCTATACTTCTCGTAATGATACTATGACATGGATTCCTGCTTTGGATCAGTGGAGCCCTGCTTCACAGATTCCTTGAGATTGCACCCCTGAACAAGTGGTTGACTTGCAGTTATCCTCATACAAAGTGAATTACCTGCTCATTTCCTCTTCCTCTATCTGCAGTTAACAATGTCTGATAACTTATCTCTTACCTTTTGACAAGCAATTCTATTGACACATAAAATTTGCTCTCAACTTTCTTGATTTACCTTGAATATTGTGAAATGTATATCATGTTTTTATTTTTGTTGCATGCAATTTTTTTGTGTCTGCTCCTCTAAGTAATTATAATTTATGAATCATGATACAATTATTTCATTTTAACAGGTAGGCTTCAAAAGATTCCTGGGGTGACAGCAAGTGTGGCTAACTGGGATGTAGATGGGACTGAATGCAGTCTTATCCTTGAGTACAATCCTCTCGTAGACTTCGTGCAAAAGGGAGCTCCCATCCAATTTTGTTGAACAGATAACTACAACCATTGCCATTGAGGGTGTTTGGTGTGAGGTAAAACTTCTCAGAGCATTGAAAGAACACCATACTTGGTGAAATTTCATGAAGCATATGAAGATAATTCAAATGTATATATAGTAATGGAGTAAGTTTCAAGTCCAGTTACCTCTTTTTTACATGTTTTCTGGCTAAGCCATAGTATATAAAGATGTTTTTCTCCTACCTAAGTTAAGAGCAGTATTTTAACCATGCAGTGAATGTTGTGTTCCAAAACGATGGATGAGCACACTTTATGCTCTTTTATTTATGTTTTCAATCTTATCAATTTTGGTAATTGTTATTTTGATGCCACCTTACATAGAAAAGGTTTGACACTAACATGATGAAAGACTGTGTGAGATGAGTTAAAAGGATTGATTGCTAAAAATGACTTTAAAAAACATAGAATTATAAATAAATTGCTAATGGGTTTTAATGAAATCGGCTGCAAGATCGCCACTGTAACTAAAGCAAGGCTAATGATAAAATATCTATGATGCTTGTGGTTTGTGGGTGGTGATTACACTGATTACTAATGGTGATTCTGAGTCTTGATTTTCATGCTGTCATATTATTTAAACTTAATACAGACAACAAAGTGCCTATTGTCATTGGCAAGTGTGGTTTGGAGAGATCAAGCTTAATGCACTTGTCAAGACTGATTCTCTTTTACCCCAGTATATTTATGATGTCAATTGCATTGGAAATTTTGAAGCTAAGAAAATTATGCAAATAAGTTCAGACAAGAAGTCATTCAGAAATTTGCCTCTGGCAACTCAAGATTTTGCATATGATGTCCATGGGAATCAGTAGCAGACTCCAGTAGCCAATGGTGGTCTTGATTCTTGAATTCAACTCCTGGGGGGTCATATATGGTTTGCACACTCAAGGGCCTAACAGTTAAGAACCTGTGTTTCCTCTTTGAGGTCACAGGTTCAAACCTTGAGGGGGATAGGGTTTGTACACCTCCTCTAGACTTTAGCAGTAAAATTGTTGTGCACAGGAGTTCCCTGTTCCACAAACAAGGGGATCTTGTACACCAATTTGGTGTCTTGCTAGGTTGTGACTTTAAAGTTAGATTATTATTATAGTGCCTAAAAACATTGGTTAGTCTGGCTTTGGAAGCTTGAGTTTAGTGTGGTTCTCTTTTTAAGCTCATTTTTTCTTTACCCTAATATATTTTTTTATAAGAGTTGCATGAAAAAATTTTGAAGCTGAGAAATTTAGGTAGTTAATTTTATTATTTAGACAAAATGTCACTTTGAAATATACTTGGAGAAATCAGGTTTATTGTAATTGAATTTTTAATACTGAAGGCTTTCTCTAGCTTAGTATATCACTGATAGAGTGGTGTATTAGAGCACAGAAGCTATGGAATTTGGATAACCAAGTTTAGACAAAATGATAAAATTCTAATATCCACAATTGTAACTGTAGAGTTCTTTCTTATAGAAGGTCACAGAAAAGAGAAATGAAAGGTAACGTTCCCATTACTTTTCACTAGCTGTTGCAAAGAACTTTCTTTGTTTCTGGGCTGGACTGTTTGTTCCATGTGTCTTGAGCGAAATATTATATCGGTTTCCAGTCTGATGATCAGCACTAAAGAATCTTAAATCGCAAAAAGATCGAGATATCATCTCAAATTGTTCATTTATCTAAATGTGTGGGATGGTTTTGTATGAATTTCAATATTATTATGACAAATGTCTAGGTGTTTTTATCTGATCTTATTTTCTTCCACTCAAATGAAATGTGTATTTCAACCATTTTCTCCACCCTTTCTTTGTTTGGTAAACTGTCGTGCTACATTTTCTGTGATATATCAAATATGTCAATGCCCAAGATCAAATTCAATCCCTTTGTCATAAAATCTCAAGTATCTGTTATCTATGTGCCAACCTTTATCTTAAACTGTATTACATCCAATTTCTTCTCTATGATGTCTGATATTGTGAATTTACAACAGGTTCATGATTTCACAAAAGTCATAGTTTCTGCTGCAGTGCCAATTCATGAAATTGCAACTGGGCACTTTCTTTGGTTTTGTGTTTGACATCCCATAGCATATCAGTTCACTCCTCGAAATTCAAGAATAGGTCTTCCTTTTCTCAGGGTTTATCTTAAGGTAGTATTGAGAATATACTACCTTATATTTTGAAGTTTCTCTTTCTCTTGCTTCCTCCAAAATCTAGTTTCTTTCTGATAGAACTGCACCACTAGAATGTTTTAACCATCTATGTATGGACATTGGATGCATGCCTTGAGAATAGTTTTGATTCTTGCTTGTAACTGGCTTTTTTGGTAAGCAAAAATACGTCTTCTAATTGAGGGGCTACCTCTAACCAACTTGCTCTCCAGCATGCTTAGCATCCATATACACCTAATGCATTCTTTTAATTAAAGTTTTGGACTTTTAATTTTATATCACCTTTAACCATCTTGCTCTTTAGCATGCTTGGCATGCTTATACACCTAATCCATTCTTTTAATTAAAATTTATGGACTTTTAATTTTATATGACCTTTAACCATCTTGCTCTCCAACATGCTTAGCATCCATATACATCTTATCATTCTTCTAGTTAAATTTATTGATCTTTAGGTTTATATCACCTTGAACAAGGTCGTGGATGCCATCAATTGTTCAAAGTAGGGAGTCTTGCTAAGCAGTTGGGAGCATTCCAGATAGTCTCACTTAGGACAACGTTAGAAAATTTCAATCCTTTCCTCATTATTTGGATTAATTGTGCTGAAACATCCTACCGATAACTTCGAACTTTTTGGCCATTTCAAGTTTCCATGGTACATTGGGAATTGCTTTTCTGCTTGCTAAAGATTATTAATTGCTGCTAAACTTGAGCCTTAGATAAGTCAAACATCAACACCTTAATACTTATAGATATTGTTTTTGTAGTGTTGGCATTTTTTTTTATCAAACTTCATATGGCTTTTGTTTCTATGCACTATAAGTTAAGGTTTAGTTGTTATATAATTTCCAAGTAAACTGTAGAGTACAGGATGATAACAATTAGCGAGCACGGAATTCAGGAAACAGAAGCATTGCCAACTAAAAATAGACGTCTTGAAGAAAATAGCTTAGGTTTATTGTTTTAACATTATTAATTCACTAGTCATGGACATAAGAGAAGTTCTTGCTAACCTTATCGTACAACACAAGAAGATAGCTATTTTCAAGCTGCAAAAGTTTGAAAGTCTTAACTTGGCTGCTGCATATACCTTCTGTGCATGATGAATTTACATTAGCAAGAACTTGAACTTGAAACCAACTCTAGTTTAGCAGATAGATTTTTATGAAACTGGTTTAAATCCAGTAGCTGAGTTGCAGTGTGTTTTCGCTGTGACTCAGTCACTAATTCAATCCTTATGGTAATACCATGTACACAAGTCTCATATTAGAACTCAACTATTGTCCTTTTAAAATTGATACAGATTGTAATCCAGGCTGGATCTTTAGGATGTTTCTATTCTAATTACATTATTTACTTCCTTTACATTGGCTGTGAACTAGATTGAAGGTTTGAAAGGGACAATCCTTTACTGTATGCTTCAGGTTATGTGAGGGTGGTGAGCTGTTAGAATGGATCCTTTCAAGGTATGTGAATTCAGAGTTGCATTTTAATTTTCAAGGCATGTGCTATTGCATGTTTTTCTTTGGGTTTGGGTTCCGTTTCTCTATTCCTTTACTTTAAACATATTCATTTTTTGGCTTCTAAGGTTTAGATTTATTGGTGCTAAACTACATTGAAAGTTATGCAGATATTTGAATTCCCTTTTGTGTCATTTGTTGGACATTAATAAAATTATCTTATCTTATCTGACTGCTTGAAGTAATATGGGGTTATGATAAAACTTGGATGATTCATTTTTATTTTTTTAATTAACTGAATGAATATGTTGCTTCCTGCTTTGATTTTGCATGAAGGAAAGTATTCACAAGATGATGTAAAAGTTGTTGTCATTCAAATTTTAAATGTTGTAGCTTTTTGTCTTCTTTAGTGTGTGGTTCATCGAGATCTCAAGCCACAGGTATCCTCTTACTAATATTTTTTTACCGTCCTTATTGCGGGAACTATAATATGAGACCTTAAGCCAGAGTGATTCCACACCTAATTTTAATTACCATATTTCATTAAATTACTGGTGATAAGATTTTTCTTAATTACCAATACTAGTTATAGGACTTGGCTGAAGATGAATTGCTTGATGCTTCTGGAATTACTCTTATTTACCTCCACCCAATCTTTATCACCATTTCTATTTGCTTTACTAGTAAGGAGGCTTTTCTTACCTACCAATTCTTGTTATCAGAGGTTATAGATGAAGCTGAATTAAATCAGGTATCTATTGTTATTGTGTACCTCTACCTCAACTTGATTTTATTTGCTACAAAGCAAGAGATTGATTATGTGATGATGCCCATTTACACACTATGAAAAATAGGATTTATGATATGTGAAATACAAAGTGTTAATATTCTGTGGATGATATTATAGTTTTGTAGTTAGCTTAAACATTTCCAAGAAACTATAAATGGTGAATAAGACCTCTAGCCTAAAGTATCCCAGACCTAATCTTTATCACCATATCTGCATAAATTACCGGTAATGAGACTTTTTCCTAATTGCCAATTCTTGTTGTAAGAGGCGTTAGATGGACATGTATTGCAGTCATGCATCTGTAAGCCTGTATCTACTTCCACCTCTATTTGTCTTTTATTTGATTTAAGGCAACCGATTGATTCCCTGATAATGGCTACTTACTCGGAAAACGAGATTCGTGATATGTGAAGTGGTGTTGATATTTTGTGATGAATATTATTTTTTAGTCAGTTTCAAAGTTTTCTAGTGGAAAGGTTGTGGCCTTAGCTCACCTTCAACTGCTTGATAGTTTTCATTTTAAAAATTATTTTTATGTGTACGCGTACTGACTTAGAAAACAAACATGTATTGGTGGAACAAAATTTCCTGTTCACTAGTAAGGATGAACATGTGGATTTGAAGGCTATAGATTTTGGCTTGTCAGACTTTGTTAAGACAGGTGTATTTCACATGGCATATTGGTAGCTGTTTTGAGAACTTTATTCACTTATCAACAATGCAAAGTTATTTGTTCATGAAGCTAATAGTACTTGCATTTGACTTTGGGGATATGTGCAGATGAAATATTAAATGATATTGTAGGTAGTGCATGCTATGTTGCACTTGAAGTTCTTCACAGGTCTTATGATACAGAGATGTGTGGAGCATCGGTGTCATTGTAAACATCGTTATTTGTGGTAGCCGACCTTTCTGGGCTTGAACCGAGTCTGGTATTTTTCAAGTTGTTTTGAAGGCTGATCCAAGTTTTGAGGAAGCTCCTTGGCCTGTTGTGTCTTCTGAAGCAAAGGACTTTGTCAAACATTTGCCTAACAAGGATATGCGTAAAAGAATGACTGTCTGTCAAGATCTCAGTGACTAGTGCACTTTTCAATAAGCTCCCATTTTGTTGAGTTTTGTCTTTCTAAATCTATTGTAATTTAGTTCTAACTCCGTTTGACATTCTACAGCCCATCCCTGGATAAAAATTCTCACAATTTCAAGATTCCTTTGTGGACATTCTAATCTATCAGCTTGTGAGGGCATTTCTACGTGCATCAAATCTTTAAAGAACAGAGCACTGAAGGTACTTCTCTTTCATGTTTGAAGAGTGCAATAATAATGTTCTCTCTATAAGTTACTAAGTAGTTCTATTCTGAAATTTTTTGAGGCCTAGAGTTTCCATGTCCATTGCCTTTATCTATACCAGATAGCCTTCCATTTGGTTGATGGCTTATTAGAAGTGAGGTGTGAATGCATGCATTTTAGACTTAGAATATTAGATAGAAGCTTTTTTTTGAACTTATGACTAAAATGGGTCTATAATCAATTCCACCACAAGCACAACTAGAAGAAAGTAAATAATTAGAAGAGTCCCTTTTAGTGGTACTTAAGAGTTCTGATGGCATATTTTACTAGGGGAAAGCATTGCTAAGTTTTCGTGATACCACATAGCCTTCCATTTGTTTGATGGTTGATTATAACTTATAAGTGGGTGTGAATGAATGAACTGTGATATAATCATCATTTTTGAATTTAATACTTTATGACTATAATCATTCTATACTCAATTTCGACACAATCACAACCACAAGAAAGGAAAAAACTCTCTTTTAAAGGGTCTGATTGTTTATGGCACTTTGAACTGATACCACTCTCTTTTGTTTCCCAGTGGTAGGATGCTTTTTCCCAGAGCAAGTCATATTACTCACCCTAACTGAAACCTACCATTAATTTAGGATTTTTAATGTCTCCAACCTTAACTGCATATGTTTTATGGGCTATAGTAGAGAATTTAGTGACCTCCTAGTGATTTCCTCAATGATGCATTTTAAAATTTTAAACAATGCTTCACTTGAATTATGACATACTTTCCAGTGAACTTGAAATTTTGTATTTATTGGACTAAAGTTGTTGGGAGCTAAGATAGACATAAATGAATGTAAGGTTTATTAAGTTTGCCCCTAGTTACCAAACTAGGTTGAGTTTAATAGGAATTGACGATTTCACTAGATTAGACCCCTAAGCTGGGTCGGTTTGGTTCAGAACCAACCACATTGGGCCAGAATCAGTAAAACTGTTCAGACCTGGGTTGATCCAATCAGTTCTAGAAAAGCTTGGCTAGGTTTGACAAGCCAAACTCTGGTTGTAACTTGTTTCATACATCAGGTGGTGCTAATCTTACGGTCATTCACATGGATGATGTTGAAACAACCTGAGTTATGACATACTTTCCAATGAACTTGAAATTTTGTATGACATACTTTCCAATGAACTTGAAATTTTGTATGACATACTTTCCAATGAACTTGAAATTTTGTATGACATACTTTCCAATGAACTTGAAATTTTGTATTTATTGGACTAAACTTGTTGGGAGCTAAGGTAGACATAAATGAATGTAAGGTTTATTAAGTTTTCCCCTAGTTAGCAAACTAGGTTGAGTTTACTAGGAATATGCTAATAAAACTTTGTATGCCAAAACTCCTTTTGTGAGATCTGAATTTAGTATAAAATTTCAGTTAGACTGTCATGGTTTTGTATGCCAAAACTCTCTTTGTGAGATCTAAATTTAGTATAAAATTTCAGTTAGACTGTCATGGTTTCCTCCATTTATTAAAGGGATCTCTAACAGATGGGACAGTTTTCGACTCAAGCTTTGAGAGGGGTGATCCAATAGAATTTGAAATTCACAGTGGTCAAGTAATCAAAGGTTACTTCTTGGGGTTTATAGTTTATAATTTTATACCTGTAATTACTAATAACTATTGGGTTTCCATATATATATATATCTATGCTTTTAATGATTAGGAAAATTTCTTTGAGTTGTTTGTGAGTTTCTGAAGTTGACATTTACTTGAAATATGCCAGTAAAACTTTGTATGCCAAAACTTCCTTTGTGAGATCTGAATTTAGTATAAAATTTTAGCTAGACCGTCACGGTTTCCTCCATTTATTGCAGGGATCTCTTATAGATGGGACAATTTTCGACTCAAGCTTTGAGAGGGGTGATCCAATAGAATTTGAAATTGGCAGTGGTCAAGTAATCAAAGGTTAGCTCTTGGGGTTTATAGTTTATAATTTTATACTTGTATTTACTAATAACAATTGGGTTTCCATATATATCTATGTTTTTAATGATTAGGAAAAGTTCTTTGAGTTGTTTGTGAGTTTATGAGGTTGACATTTACTTGAAATATTCCAATAAAACTTTGTATGCCAAAACTCCCTTTGTGAGATCTGAATTTAGTATAAAATTTTAGCTAGACTGTCATGGTTTCCTCCATTTATTGCAGGGATCTCTTACAGATGGGATAGTTTTCGATTCAAGCTTTGAGAGGGGTGATCCAATAAAATTTGAAATTGGCAGTGGTCAAG
The DNA here is from genome assembly GCA_001517045.1 of Pseudotsuga menziesii. Classification (NCBI taxonomy): domain Eukaryota; kingdom Viridiplantae; phylum Streptophyta; class Pinopsida; order Pinales; family Pinaceae; genus Pseudotsuga; species Pseudotsuga menziesii. Next base: position 52,866 of record LPNX010251196.1, read on the forward strand.
TAATCTGCAAAGGTTAACTCTTGGGGTTTGTAGTTTATAATTTTATACCTGTAATTACTAATAACCATTGGGTTTCCATATATATCTATGCTTTTAATGATTAGGAAAAGTTCTTTGAGTTGTTTGTGAGTTTCTGAAGTTGACATTTACTTGAAATACGCCAATAAAACTTTGTATGCCAAAACTCCCTTTGTGAGATTTGAATTTAGTATTTCTCAAGGGACATTAAAAGTCAAAAAGATTGTATCACTGTTTGAAATTCATAATTGATGTCAAATTTTGATCTATTATTGCATCTTTATTTGAGATACAATCAAAACATATCCTTTCAAAACTGACAACATGGATTTGTTTTGCACATTGCAATTACACTTGGTGGTTTGTGTCAAATTTCATTGGTATGCTCATTTGACCACTATATTTGAAGATTTCTTAGTAAATGCATGTAATTATTAATTGATAATGTCTTTGTGCCTTGAAGGTGAGTTGGTTTCCCATATAAAATTTACTGTCGTGTTGATGCCAAATTGATCAGACAAAATCACAAGGCATCCATTGCAAGAATTGAATCCACCCAAGGCTATTGATGATCCTGAGATAAAAGCATGGCTAGCTTTGGGCCGGACCAAGTCCAAAAAGAATGGAGGTGGAAAAAAAGGAAAGGTCATCTGATATATTTGTACAATATATTTATTATTTACCAATCTATTGCTATAATTCATTTTTTGGTGTCTCAAGCTATAGTAGAACATAAATTATTAAATTAAATTTTATTTGTTACATGCAAAAAAGATTATCAAGATAATTTAGTAGAAGACAACATGAAGCCTGAAAGAATACAAGTCATTATTAACATAGGTGGTTTGTGTAGGTTGAAAGTTGTGATGTGGCTGAAGCATTCAGGGTGCTTGAAGTTGTCGGACCAAGTCCAAAAAGAATGGAGGTGGAAAAAAAAGAAAGGTCATCTAATATCTTTGTACAGTATATTTATGCTTTGGGCCGGACCAAGTCCAAAAAGAATGGAGGTGGAAAAAAAGAAACGTCATCTGATATCTTTGTACAGTATATTATTATTTACCAATCTATTGCTATAATTCATTTGTTGGTGTCTCAAGCTATAGTAGAACATAAATTATTAAATTAAATTTTATTTGTTACATGCAAAAAAGATTCTAAAGACAATTCAGTAGATGACAACCTGAAAGCTTGAAAGAATACAAGTCATTATTAACATAGGTGGTCTGTGTAGGTTGAAAGTTGTGATGTGGCTGAAGCATTCAGGCTGCTTGAAGTTGCCCTTCAACAATCTGCAATTGATCATGCTACTGGTAAATCCTACAACTTTCTTGATAAAGGTGGTCAGTTTACAGGGCATCATAAATTGGTAGTGTATGCAAGGGCATAAGAGAAGAGCACACACACACAAGTTCTCAATTGTGCATACACTGTGTACTCTTCATATTCCATGAACAGACAATTAATTCTACATTGAATTTTATATATTTGATAGGGCACTTCAAAATAATCTATTGTTTGTAATCAAGGAGTTAAACTTATGCATAAAGACCTAATATAGATTCATAGTTGTTATGTGCTTAAATGCTGGAGAAAGTTAAAGTTAATTTACAACCATGATTGTATACATGAAGCTGTTGAGGGAGGCATTGTTGTTAGTGGCGAGTGTAGTTTATTGAGGCTTGCTTCAAAGGTTGATGCTATCAAAGATACACTTGAAAACAATGAGCAAAATGTGCGATATTTGTCTCTGTCATTCAGGATCAAGTTCAATGGGGGTGGAAAAGATTCTAGAGCCATGCTTTATAATTGAATGACACATTATTTGTTGAACGTAGAAATATCATGTGTACTCAAAATTCCATTTTTTTAATCTTTTGCAACTTGTTATTACATGGGATTTAAACTGTGGTGGCCTTTTTGGTGTTCACAGATTGGTGCAGGCATTGTTAAACAGGATTTAAGCTACCCATTGAAATTAATTGCAAAGAATGTTGGAGTGAATGGAAGTGTCATGGTTGAAAAGACCAGGACAAAACCTACCATGATTGTCGATTACTTTCCGTGCTTATTGGAGTGATTTTCCTTTTAATGCAGGCAAACTTATTTATGTTGAGAGTCAGCTTAATTGCAGATGGTGTTATTTCTCTGTTCACTACGCTTTTTAATATATACTAGATTTAAATTATATTCTTCATTTTTCTTAGGTACTGAATGGTGTAGATTTAGCCTTTCAAGTTTAATTAACCAATTCTTAAATTGAATTTGTTAGATTAGATTTTTCTATTTTGCACATAATCTTAGTTACTATTGTTAACTATTGAACATTATAAATAATTTTCTTCATTGTTTTTCTACTTTACAGTTTATTGTTTTTCTACTTACAAGTGAAGATTTTTTATTGGATTTTGCAGGGGTAAGCTTAACTAAGTGGTCCATTGAGTATGAAGAGCCTACTGGCGAGGCTTTTGCCATTGAGTATGAAGAGCCTACTGGCGAGGCTTTTGCCATTGAGTATGAAGAGCCTGTTGTTGAAGGTTTCAAGCTGTTAAGTATGGGTTTGAAGGTGCTGCGGGATCTACGTATGGATTAGCAGCCAAGTACAAGTGGGATGGTTTAACCATTGTAATATTTTGAAAAGTCATCGATGTACTAGATAATTTTCATGTAAAGTTATATGAAAATAGTTTTTGAGAAAACTCATATTTATTGTAATACTTGACATTTCATATAATATAATTTGTGCGCAGTTTAAAATTTATATGGTTGTACTTTATATTATTTATAAGTGTTTTAATTAACTAATTAATGTGACATTGCATAATTCACATGTATATTAGATGATGATAAATAATGTACGTTTTTTTAAAATTTAAACATAATATCATATTAAAAATTTATATTGATTAATAATGGACACCATTAAAACTACTAAAATATAATAACCACATAAAACGACTAAAAATGACTAAATTAGTGACCAATAATTGAGATTAATGACCAAAATTCGCATATAAATTGACAAAAAATTAAGAGATACGCGACCAAACAATGTGATATAAATGAACAAAAAAACTACCAAAATTCGCATATCAATGACCAAAAAATAGTTTTGGTTGCTAATTTGCGGTCTTTTATTACGCGACCAAATTTGGTCATATTCTAGTTTGTCATGTGGTCATTAATTTGGTTATAAATTTGGTCATTGATTCAAATATATGACCAATTTAATGACCAAATATATGACCAATTTAATGACCAACTAGCAAATTTATAAATGACCAAAATAAAAATGACCATTTTTGGTCGTGTAATAAAATACCGTAAATTAGCCACCAGTAATCGCCAAACCAAAAGTGGTCATTGATATGCGGATTTTGGTCATTTTTCTGGTCACTAATTTCTCATTTTCCACTAGTGGGTGTGGCGGTTATATCATGCACTTGTACCAATACTCCAACACCCCTCCTCCAACGTAGCTCAGGGGAATTAAACCTGAGACCTCAGGTTTGATACCATGTAAAATTATAAATTCCACAAGATCTTCAGGCTATATTGAACCTCACAATGAAAGCAGAATGAAGGAGGAAGACTTTTAGTGTTTAGAATTGTTAAACAACCATAGTGAAAATAATCAAACAAGAGGCAAAAAATTGACAGCATACACTCGACCCCATAATCATTAATCTGTATGTAATACATCCATAATACAAAAGAGGGAATTTGAAACCTCTAAGAGTGATTTGAATCCATGAATCCATACATGAATAACTTTGGAATAATCACCACTGAAGACTCACTAGTGTAACTCTGAACAACTGAAACACCTCAGAGTCGATTAACTGACCAAGGTAGGTGAGCAAAGTCGCCTATCTCCTTATATCATGCAAAAGAGGCACTAGACTAACTTAGAGTGAACTGAATGTGGCCAATCGGAGCATGAATCAACACTGATTAGGGTGAACTGATGGTGGAACTCCCGTAACTCAGAGTGCTCTCCTAAAATATAGGGATTGATCTTTAGAGCTTCTAGATTGATGCATGACGGTGCATCAAGTGGCTAGGGGTCCCTAGAAGACATATCCATACACTAATGAAAGTGATAATGACATCATAATATAGGAAATTGATATTTAGACTATGGTGGACAAGGGAGGATTACATCATCCTAACAAATGGCAACTGGATGCACTAGAAAATCCCCTTCCGGATTCACCTGGATTGCATTCCAATCAACTATATGATTAGCATCACGTATATACTTTTTCAATAAGGATACATGGAAACATTATGTACTTTAATGCAAGTAGGAAAATCAAGTTCATATTCCAAACATGTGGTATCCTAGCTAGGACCTCAAAGGGTCCAGTGTAGATAGCGACTAGTTTGGAACAACTTTTCATGTTCAAGGACCTCTTTTTGGGCCTGACTTTCAAAATGACATGTTCTCCAACATTAAACCGCCTTTCTGCTTTGTTCTTATTTGCATAAAATTTGTGTGTATCTTCAGTTGCTTTCAAATTTTGCTTGACCTTAACCATCTGTTCTTCTATGTCCTTCAAATTTTTTGACCAGACAATGATTATATCTTCATCATTTTTTTTGAGTTTTACTACCTGGTGCCACCTAATGGAATATGCCTTTCCCTGCAAGTGGTAAATGGATACCCTTGCTTCCATATTCAATGAATAGTGATGCAATTGGAAAAACTTTTAACATCTTCTCCTTTATTAGTTTCACTATCAAAGGTGTGAGGTTTGATCCTTCTCAATTCCCCCATGAGTTCCCTCTAAGGGAATCTCCTCTTCTTAGGTATGTCTAAGAATCATTTTGGGATGCTTTCAGACCTACTTGAGGAGAAATTATTCCTCTTATCTGGAGATGGTTTATGATTAGGTTTCCTTTCATTGGTTATGGATCCTTTAAAATACCTTCATGGTCCATGGTTTCTTGAAGTTGATCTTTGGGTTTCTTGCATTTGTTTCAGACTATTCATGATTTATCTTTCGGTATGCAAGATTCTTTCATTGTCTTTTCTGTAGGTTCTCATTTATGTTTCCAAACTTTTGATTGGGTTTTCTAGATCCAAAGCTTCAAGCCTTGTTTTGGCCCTATGTGTCATTGACTCTTTTCTATGACTCGACTCAACATATTTTTGTTTAAGGTCATATGGTCTTTGATCCTCTTCTCAATCCATCTCTGTTTTTTTATTCTATAATTGAACTCTGACCTCTGTAGCTTTAGTATTCTCTTCTTGATTAGAGTTTAAAATTTTGGTTCAATGCTCACGTTGCTTGATGCGATGTGTTCATTCCAACCATTGTTAGTACATCACAATTATATTTCACAACATATGCATCATAATTTGAAATTAAACACATAGAGTTTATAATATGTAGAGGGCCCAATAGTCACAGTATTGAAACCTAAGCTTTGATACCACTTTGTAACATACCCAACCCTGATACCAAGAACAGAAGTACAAAAATGACCAAGGAGAAGGTTGAATTACATTTTACCCAGTGGAAGCTTACGAATTTAAAGGTTAATCCCTTAGTTATTACTTGCATTTAGTTAAACTATCAATTAATTAACTTAGTTAATAAGTCCTGATATAATAATTTTTCCTTCTCGACTTTACTAGACCCTTTTGATAATCTCGACATTGGGAGTTAGAAGCTGGCACCACTAAACAAAAATGATACTAACGTCGACACATTGGAAATCGAAATTCACCAGTGGTGGAACCATAAAAACAACAACCCTTGCAACTTTTCAATCCCGATGTTGGCACGTAAAAAAACCAGAAGTTCGAACTAACCAAACCATGACAACAAGGAACCTCCTAACTTGCTAATCCTGACACCGCCACGTTAGAAATCAGAAGTTAGCAATGGTCGAACCACAACAACAATGACCCTCCCTACTTGGCAATCTCGATGTCGACACATCATAAATTGGAAGTCCAAACTGAGCGATCCATAACAACAATGACCCTCCTGACTTGTCGATCCCTACATCGGCGAGCTGAAAATTGAAAGTCGTCCTTGATGTTAATATTTAACATACTGATCCTGGCATTGACACGTTAACATTGACACTTTGACATAGACATGCAATATTCATTAACCTTCAAATTCGTCAATCCCAAGGTCAACACATCGACACTGAAATAACAGAAACGACCTTACGGATTTTAAGGTTAACACTTAGTCGTTTTAAGGAAATGACTAAGGCTAAATATTTCCCACTGGTTGAACTTGCAATTACATGCCTTCGATAAGCATAGCTCAAACAATTATGCATATTGTTTAAGTAACTCTACCATGAAGTATGGTAGCATATAGAACTTATGTTTCTCAGGCCTAAAACTACCATATAAAACTTATGTTTGAATATCATTCACATTAGTTATTTAGTCGCACAACCTTAAACCATAGACAATTCTCATAATCCAATACAAATTGAAGGGTGTCTTATACATCCATATAATAAACATAAGAAAATAATCTATAGGTTGCCACCTACAACCATTTAAACAAAAAAAATAGATCATATTCAAGAGCATAAATTATTCTACCAATTTTTCATAAATAAACACACAGTAGAATACTCATCTGGTTAGGAGGGAAACTATATTCAGCATGAAAACTTTCCACCCATCCATAGACATAGTCAAGCCATCCACACTTGAATAGGTTACCCCCAAGCTGAGCCCATGGATCCACAAGCAGAGGTACTCTCAAATAATGAATAGGGTACATTCTTTCTCAGCATTGTCAATATTGTCACACATAAATGACTATATCTTAGTCATATGGAAATATTTTTAAATGAAACAAAAGACATTCCTTCGTGGAAACATCGGTACAGATGCAATGAAATAAGTCTTATGACCCATCAATTCTTAAGAATAGGTGAACCATAACATATGGTTGCTCCTTTTATAGGATTTCCCAGGCCACAACTCATGGAACCCCAACACCGTCCCACACCACTTACTTTCTTTGCATATTCACTACCTGGTGCAATGAGGATCCCTTCACTACATTTCCTCATGATATCATTATCCACCTCCAGGCTTCATGTGCAATACCAAATCAAAGACAAGTAATGGTCCTTTAGGTACTTCGGTGTTCAATCTATCCAGACTACAACTTAGCATATATCAGTCTTCATAACTCATTACAAGGCCTTCAATTCTTCTTCTAGCAATTTCAATGCATCCCCTAGTATTCAAAATCCCCAAGAGAGAGTAATCATAATATCCCAAGATATCCCGAGAGAGCCCATTCAAATCCATTTATAATAATTCAGATTTCCCCTAAAGGACTGACTACCATTCCAAGAGGAGGTAACTCAAATTTTAGTAGGGAAATTACAAGAGAAAGAGGTTGCAAGATATGAGGGAGTTACACAATCACAAGATTTGGATAAAAATATCCAGCGAGGGTACACTAACACAAGTGGGTTACAAAACCACCAAGGGGCACATTCAACAAGTGGAATCCATTGCAAGCACCAGGGAATGCCTGCTAACTCATGAATTAGGTTCAATGGTACCAACATAGGCTAAAATATAAGAATGTAAAATAAAGAGTGTTGTTAGGGAGAGGCATAACTCCTAGTCCCAAACCCCCTTCATATGTGGAATCCATGCCCCCCAACCACATTAGTTGTACATTTTGAACTAGTTATTAATTAAATAATAATAATAGTAATGACATTCATAGTCTAGGCACCTAGTGATACTTCACAACACAATAATAACTAAAATATATATGCACAACTTAGCACACTAGGGGTATTACAGTTTGGAAGCGAAAGAATTGAAAGAAGGAAAATGTTGAAGATGTGGAGATATACGAGACATTAGAGGAAATTTGGGGTCTAAAATGGGCCTTATAAGAAAACGTGCCAATAGAATTTCAATAAAATAAGTCAACCATAATGGTTGAATTGACATATTTGTCATTAAAATAAACTACTTTTTTTGTTCGTATTTTCGACATATCTCATTGTGTTTTTACTCAAATTTCGATCGGGAGAGCTCGTTGGATGCGGAATTTGATTCCACATCCAACGAGTACCCACACTGCATACTTTTGACGGGCCCCACTACCCCAAAAACAAGAAATACCTGAAAAAACGTGATGATGATGTAAAAACACAGGGAGATATGTCGAAAATACGAACACAAAAAGTAGTTTTTTCTTTCTTCCTCCAAAATTAATCAATATTATTTTATTATTTTAACTATTATTTTATTATTTTCCTTAGGAGGCCCATTTTAGACCCCAAAATTCCTCTAATGCCCCAGACACAGGTGTTGTACCAAAGATCATTCAAAAATATTATACACATGTGAAGCAGAGGGAAATGTTGAATCATATGGAAAAGAATCAGAAAATGAAGAAGAAGAGAATGCTCAAAATATTGCAACTTAAGATGATAAACACCCAGAATATCACTTACAACCATGACTAGCAACGAGCCACCAGAAACACTTAAGTTAAAAGGACATATAAAAAATTATAACATCACAATACTAATAGATACATGAAGCACCCACAACTTCCTAGACATAAGACTCACAAGGAAACTCAAGCTATTCGTATATCTAGTTCCAGACATGAAGGTGATGGTCACAGGTGGAGAAAATATTGAGAATGTAGGAAAGTGCCATAAGGTGAAACTTCAAATACAATATATTAAGTTAGAACCAGAACTCTACACCCTATCTATAGGGTGAGTAGACATCATTGTAGGAGACCAATGGATACAAACATTGGGAACCTACTCAACCAATCATAAAAAAACATTTCATTAAATTCAAGTGGCAAGGACATAAGTATAACCTATATGGGTTCTAACAACCCCAGACAAGAGTAGTTTCATCTCAGCAGATGGAAAAACTTATCTGGTAGGGGGCATCAACTTATGTGATCCAATGTCATCAAATGGAGAGGCAAGATTATGAACAAGATGATCCTAGAGAAGAAGAAGTCAAAGAGAAACTTATCCAGTAGGGGGCATCAACTTATGTGATCCAATGTCATCAAATGGAGAGATAAGATTATGAACAAGATGATCCTAGAGAAGAAGAAGTCAAAGAGATACTTTAGAAACATGAAAATATATTTCAATACCTACCCATGCAGTTACCATGATAAAGAAGTATCGAACATATTATCAAGGTTTAACTAGGGTCAATCCTTATCAAAGTTAAACCCTATAGATACCCCCACCACCATAAAAGATAAATAGAAAGATTAATTCAAGACTTATTAAAATTTGGTTTTATCACAAAGAGTAGAATCCCATATGTAGCTCCAATTGTATTAGTACAAAAGAAAGATGGCTCATCTATATTATGCATAGATTACAAAGGATTAAACAAAATAACAATCAAGAACAAGTTTTTAATTCCATTCATCAACGACATGTTGGATGAACTTCATGAAGCGAGATATTTTTCAAAACTTGATTTAAGATTAGGTTACTATGAAATTAGGGGTATATTAAAAGATTGTTGGGTAAAGTATGCACTATCTAATTCAACACTTAATTGTCAACCCGAAGAGGTAGCTTGTGAGATGCAAACACTATATGTGCGGGATTGAAGGCTTGAACTAACCTAAGCTAACTAAAGATGCAAATGCGCTAACATGCAACTATATGATTTTAATATACATGTATGACTTTCATAATTCAAATGCAAGAATTTAATCTATCTATGAAAACAAGAAAGTATCTAAGAACTTGAAAAGTAACTATAATTTCAAATCTAATCTAATGTTATATTAATCTATTCTATAAAGGCAGGAAACTGATTAATAACTGAGATTCAAACTAGTCTAAATGATATGCTAATATATTCTATGGAAGGGAATTGCATATACTAATCTAGAAAGCAGTCGCTTGGTCTGAAAGCGATTTAACTAAGGAGAGCAATACTAACTACTTGTAGCAAATTATCTGATCTATATTATAAATTGGAGACTATTTCATGTATGCATAAGTAAATGCCTATCTAAGAATGCAAGTGCAACTGAGTTATGGAAAGCAATGAACTATTTAATTGCAAATTTGTAGAAAGAAAAACAAGCAACTGCGGATTCATAGGAAGCAAAGCAAATATTATTCTAAAGACCAAGCGTAAATAAATGCGTTGCAAAATAGTAAACTAATCAAAGCAAACTAAACTTGGAGCTTTATAATCAAATCTAAAACTAAGTACAAAACAATAACTGGAAATATATTCAATCTTTAAGCAAACCTACAACATAAAAACAAAATACTTCTACTCTTCCTCTTCAACAAACTATACCATAAACTAAGGAATCTTAACCAATCATAAAAAGATCATGCAATTGATTTACAACTTGAAAAGTAAACTTACACTAAACTAGGTTATGTGAATTTTTATCATCAAACTTTAAAATACTGAAAACCATTGCATCTTTAAAATCTAAATGAACTTGTTAATCTTGAATTTGAAGTTGAGTTCTAATCTTTTACATCTACTGAAATGAAATAACTTGAAAAAATAAAACTAACAAAACAAAAGCCTAAGACAATAAAATGATGTGTAATTGAAAATGAAAGACTGGTTATGGACTCAAATGAGAATTAAAAATGGAATGTTGAACCTACTTCATATATGACAACATTTTAAACAAGCTTACGCTAATCTAGGTTTTAGGCATGGAAACGAATGAAAGTAACTCATAAACTACCTAAATCATAAACAAAAATAAAACTATGTTGCTTCTATTCAAACCAAAACTATTTCTCATTTGAACAGTAAAATATATGTTGAATGTAAATGGATTTCATCATCATTAAAATTGAAATAATTAATCTATGTGTTAATATAGAACTAAATATGAATTATTGGAGGTGAATTCGAATTCCAACTAGCTACATAACATGGTGCAATGCTGGAAAATTAACCTCTACCTTAACTAACTATTTCTGCAAAAACAAAATACTGAAAATTCTAGAAATGAATTAAAATTTTGTCTAAGTGCGAATTAAACGTTGAACGACAGTCTGCATTAAGGTGCAAACGAAATGCTGAAAAATAGTCTTAGTGAAGGTGCGAACTGAGTTCTGGAAGACAATCTAAATAGAGGGACGAGTAGCCGAGCGTATGGATTTTGAACGCATAAATTACATAAAAATGCAGGTAATTATATGTTATAAAAAAAACAGAGTGTCACCTACAGGAAAACGAACTACTTGCTTGCAGAAACGAAATGACTTCGCTACAAATATAAAAATAAATTGCTGAATATACACAAATCGAACCTCTGATTGTTGAGGGGCCCTTCCCAACAAGCAGGGGTTTATATCCTAAGCTGCTCAGTCACCAACCATTAACAGAAAACGAGAATGATCACCAACAGCTCAAATAAAGACTTTTTATTAAACAGAAGCAAAGTTTACAAAGCATTTTTTCTCCTCCCTCTTCAAAACCAAAGAGGTATTTATATGATGATTACAATGGAGATCAGGTCAACCACCTATTACTAAAAATAGAGGTTATTTACTGTTGTAACAACTACCCATCAAAACAAGAACAAATTTAGAAAACGACCAACTACAATTTCTAGAAAAGTTGGTTTCAGAGAACCACGATTTTCTCCCAAGTGGCTTTGAATTTTGCGAAAAGTCCTCATTATGACTGAAATGGGCCTATTTTGCACAAAACCCGTGTGCCAGAGTTTTCAATTTCGCTTTTGTTTGCCCGAAAATCTGCTGTCTGTTAAAAACACGTGGTCAGAATGGGCGTCTGGATGAACGTCCGAATGACATGTAACTAAAATTTGTTCATAAATCCATATTCTGAGCGGATTTTTTGCTGGTTTGTTGGCCACGTTGAAGGCTGAGTGTTGGGTTGTTGAACTGAAGGCTGGATTCGTAGAGTTGAACTCCCTCATGTGAACTGTTTTGTTGAATAAACTACATGCGTTTAAATGATATATCATCTGCTTATAAGACGATCCATGATGTGTAGATCTGTGAACCTGCATACAAAAAGCATGAGTATATACATTTTGTTAATTTAAAACATTGTTACAAACTAATGAATTGTTTTAAGAATCAAACCAAAATTATTAAAACGTGGTTTGACTTTGTTTTATGTAATGACTATTTGTTTTATGTAATTGACTATTAAAAGGGATTAGTATATATTTAAATAATAATAATAACCTTTTTATTACTTAATGGTTTATTTGTTAAATTTGAAACAATGTTAAAGACATGGTATTAATTCAAAATTTTAATTTGTATATGCAGATATCATGGAACCAACAAGAATTAGGGAACAAAGTTAAATCCATGAAGTAAACCAATAAGAAACATCTTATTAAACTTAGTGCAAAACTTAGGACTGGAAAAAAAAAAGCTGAATGGAGTGCCAAAATGCGCACTAAATGCAATAACACATAAAAAATGATGAATTAAGCTTCTTTTACATTTATAAGTTATAATTGATGAAAACATAGTAAAATATAGACAAATTAAAGATAAATGTTTTAGCTTTCGGTAAATAGGTCGGGAAATGATTGTAAATAACATCATTATAAAAGACAATTCCGAGGCCCAAAAAAGATGTTGCAAAGACTACTTTTCAAACTCATGAAGGCCACTATGAATTCAAGGTAATGCCTTTTGGATTAACAAATGCCTCTGCCACCTTCCAAGTAGATATGAATCAATTATTCCAGCCATACCTTAGGAAATTTTTCTTACTCTTCTTTGATGACATCCTTATATACAGCAATTCATGAAAGGAACATTTGAAGCATCTCGAATATATACTATCTCTCCTAGAAGAAAACCAATTCTATGCAAAAAGGTCAAAATGTACATTTGGAAAACAAGAAGTACAATATCTTGGTCACATTATCTTGATGGAAGGAGTCCAAGTGGACACAAAGAAAATCAAAGTGATTAGTGAATGGTCCCAACCCAAGAATATCTCCAATATAAGATGATTCTTAGGGTTGACCAATTGCTATCAAAGATTCATCAGGAACTATGCTCATTTAACTGCTTCACTATCCAACTTCCTTAAAAAGAATTCATTTCAATGGAGTAATGAATCATGAAGGTGTTTTCAAGAATTGAAATGAATTATGTCAACAACACTTGTTTTGGAAACGCTGTATTTCTTGAAAACCCTTTGTAATCGTATGTGATGCCTCAGGGCTTAGGATAGGAGCAGTCCTGATGTAAGAAGGACACACAATTGCTAATGAAAGTAGGAAGTTAAACAAAAGGGAATGTTTATAGTCTACATAAATAAGGGGATGCTCACCATCATGAACACATTAACGAAATGGTGATAATACCTTTTGGAGAAGAAAGTTTATGATTCGTACAAATCATAACAGTATTCAACACTTGTTACAACAAAAGATGATAACAACAGAACAACAGAAGTGGGTAGAGAAAATTGCTACATTTGATATGGAAATCTTGCATAAAAGGGGAAAGACAACATAGTACTTGATGCTTCGTCTATAAAATATGAAGAAGAGCAAGTTTTTGCAATATCGATGGTGGTTTGCAAATGGTTGGATGAAACTCGATCCAATTACACTAAAAATATGGAGACTTGCTGGATAAATAATGATATAAATCCGTACCCCAAATTTGAATGGAAAAATGACATCTTATGGTATAAGGGAAGGATATACTTAAGCCCCAACTCACTTTTTGAAGCCATGGTACTTAAAGAATCCCATGACTATCCAACTGTAGGTCACGTATGATTTTTCAAAACCTATTATAATGCAAGATAATCATTTTTTTGGAAGGTAATGAATGCAAAATTCAAAAAATATGTAGCAGAATGTGACATGTGCCAAAGAAATAAAAATAAAAATGTCCTAACCCTCGGGCTACTCCATCCATTGCACACCCCTAATCAGAAATGAGAAGAAATCTCAATGGAATTCATTGAAGGATTACCCATGTCAGAAGGGAAGGATAAAATATTGTTGGTACTAGGAAGACTAACCAAGTAGGCACATTTCATCAGGGTAAGAAAAATTGATTCCACCAAGGAAATAGATGATATTTTTTGCAAGAATATATACAAGTTACACGTGTTTCCAAAGATTATCATTAGTGAGAGAGGTGCTAAGTTTAAAGGAAACTTTTGGAGATAATTTTGCAAACAAATTGGGACGTCACTTAAACATGAACTCGCCTTACCATCCTCAAACCGATGGCTAGACAGAAATTGCCAATAAATGCTTAGAAACCTACCTTCATTGTTTTGTAACCGACAAGAAACATAAATGGTTTCAATAGTTGCATCTCATTGAATGGTGGAATAATACCACATATCATACATCTGCCATAATGACACCATTCCAAGCTCTCTACATATAGTATGAACCCCAAAAATGGAAAGAGGTAGCCACTAATCAGGCAAAAGTTGCATAAGTAAAAGATCATTTAGAAGAGAATAAAAGTTTTGTTCAAATACTGGAGGAGAATCTAACTATTGCTAGGAATCAAATGAAATAGCAAGTCAATCAACGTTGAACAAAAAGAGACTTTGAAGTTGGAGATTAGGTATTTGTGGGACTACATCCCTATAAATAGTTATCACTTAAACAAGGCAGAAGGAATAAACTACCTCCAAGGTTTAATGGACCATATTAGATGAAGAGGAAGATTAATCACATGGAATATAGATTACAATTACCGAACACAAGTTGCATCCACAATGCTATGTATCATGTACAAAAAAAGGTGTTAGGACAACACCAGAAAGCGCAAACAAGGATTCCAATGTTGGATGATGAAGAACGAATTAGTTTGGAGGTAAAATCTATTATTGCTACAAATGAGAAAAGGTTGTGATCTTGAGTCATCATATGCCCTTAGGTTGAAGTCAAATGAGCAAAATGATTTTTCCTCCTCAAGAGGAATCGTGTTATATTTGATTCAGTCGCCTTCCGTAGGAAGGAAATCCTTGATATCTACAACACAATAGAAAGCAGATTTGGACATCATATTAGGCAAACAATATACCATTCAGAGGGCCCTTGGAGTAGGAATATCCCTGGGTAAGGGGCCTAAATTATTTTCCTCTCTTTTAATGCCATTGGGTTAGGGGGTGGCTCCAAATTTTTTTCCCTTAAACAACTCATTAGAGCCCATAACCCTGACATCATATTGATACAAAATCAATGGTTGTAGGGTGTAAAGCTAGGGAAACTTTGGAGCCCTAGTTGAAAGGGTGGTCTTTCAACATTATGGATTTTAAAGGTTTGATAGGAGATTTATTAATGTTATGGATTCCTTCATTAGCGTCTACTTCATCCTCTCTATTTGGATCAACTGTTAGTGTCATTTCAAAGGACAAAGGGATGGGGTAAAACATGCATTATTCTAAACATTTATGGTCCATATGTGGAAAGGAAACAATATTGGGAAGTCTTGTTGAATTAGGTGCTTTGGAAAGCTACTCTTTGATTGTTGGTAGAGATTTAAATCTCACTTTGTCACTTTGTGAAGTATGGGGCCTGCGTCATAGGTTTTTCAATAAAGGATTGGTTTTGAAACCAACATAAGTCTTCAAAAATTGGTTCCATAATTTGGAAAGCATTGGTAGCCTCATTTTCGCTTATTGGTAATTGGACATCATGGAAAATAGGAAATGAGCCTAAGCATGAAAATTGACGAGGACCCATGGATTGGTTCAAATAATGAATATCGTATATTTGCAGAACTTTGACAAGCTATTCATGCACAAAATATATTTGTTTTAGCCATTGATCAAATTTTTTAGCCCCAGGTGTGGGGTCATGGAGGTTGGAATTCCCCACAGATGCTTGGTCTTCATGGAAGTTTCGTAGATGAATGAATTTGATTTGTGGATAAACTTGTTTCAAATTTCATATGTTTACAAGATGGAGTTAATGATTTTTTGGTGTGATAAGAAAATATAATAAAGGGTGTTTTTACAACAAAAGTCGAGTACTCAGTTTAGTTCAAGATGTCGGTTAATGAATAAAATATTAGGTGGTGGAACCACATTTGGAAAGTGTCGGGCCCTTTAAAAACCAAAATAATCTTATGGTTGCCATTAAGTAACAAACTACTTACATGGGAAAACATACTGAAAAGGGGATGGATTGTTCCTAATCGATGCACACTGTGTCGCTCTAATGCCAAATTGATTGCACATTTATTTGTCCAATGTTCTCATGCAAATGCCACATGGAAAGTAGTAGCTCAGGAGCTCAAGCCAAAAGCTTGTTGGATGAATAATTCTTTGGATTCGAGTGTTTGGATTTGGTTTCAAGATACTGTTATTAACAACTTCAATGATTTCCCATATTTTTTTTGTTTATGGAGTTTGGGGGGTCATAAACCATTTGATTCAACCAAATTTAACCTCCAACTTAATTTTAAAATAAATATAGGAGTACAAAGTTGATCCTAAGATGTTTAAATCAAGAGTCATGATCATGCCAACGTTGGATCTAGACACGTCTTGGGGATATTTCGACAAATCCAGTTAAGGCCATCCATATTCATGTGGTATTAGGGTAGTCTTGTTCCTCTTTCTATAACATTATTTCTTTATTAGGTATGTGAGAAGGCATAGATCTAATACAAAAGCAAAAGTTGTTGCTCTTTAAGCATTTTTGTATTTCTCTTAAATGAAAAATGTCAACATGATTCAAGCTATGGGAGATTTGAAAATTGCAATCAACTAGGAAAACAACAAAGCAATGATCACTAATGTTCGAATTGAGCATAATCTCCAAGAAGTACACAATACTATTCACTCCTTTTAGTGGATCTCTTTTATTCACATTTATCAGGAACTAAGCTAGAAAGCATATGAGTTATCAAAGGAATTAATAGGGATGATTCTTGGTACTTTCAATTTTAGTGAATATTTGAATGGACAAGAAATAGAGGCAATGTATTTTCACTTTTAACTTGTATCCTTTTTATTGATATGATATAGGGTCGGTCATAGATAAGAGAAGCACATTTGTGATATGCTCTTTTTTTGCAGCATAAACATAGTTTCGGTTTTTTATTAAGAATAATCCTTAAGGACAATACTATTTATATTCCATCCCATGGAGCTTAGTGTAATTGGTAATGAGTAATTGAGAAGAGGAGTTGTAAATTAAATGTCACAAGTTCAAATCCCCCGTGGGTACTTACTTACAAAAAAAACATTATTTATATTCCAATAAGTGAATATAATACTTTTTTCCAAGGAATATATATATCTATATTCATCGATTAGAATCTCATGCTAATCAATTATTATGTGATTCCAACCGATGAATATAATATTTTTTTCCAAGGAGAACTTATCCAGATATATATAAACGATGCTTATCATGTGATTGCAAACCTACAGTATTTTAACAATGGGGATTTTTAAACTAGTTTTTTTAATTTGTATCACTTCAATATCTATCTCTATTTCATGTTGCCTTGTACTCTCAATCAATATGCATTTATTTTACCAACCCACCTGCAAACTCGAGTCTTTAAGTGCATCGAGTATATTAGAAATTAATATGAATAAAAAAACCACTATAATTTGATCGACTTCAATCACTGTTATGCCCAAAAAACATGGAGACCCTTATCCAATAATTTAATAGGATTCTCTTAGCATGGCTCCACATTGACTAAATAGAAGAAAATGCATAATTGTTAGGGAGTATAAGTAACATTTTTCCAAGTTTCTTATATAAGTACAATTGTTGAAGTCTATTGTTGTGAACCTCATAGGGGTTTAACTTGAGGTAGTGGTTGAATGTGCTTGAGCACCTAGAGAGATTATATGAAATGATCTCATGACCTTCGCACACATAAATGGATTGAAACCCACCCTTTTTCCTTCAAATGAGTGCCCACTAAGTTGGTTAGACCGTTTATTTCCAATGTTGTTAGGAACTTGGTTACTTTTGTGCCAATTTAAAATCCCTCTAGGTTAGGCGCATTATTTTATTCCAATGATTTTACTATGAATACCATCCATAAATGTGGGGAAGAATCCCAACTTGGGTTTCCCTGCAAGGTTTTCCTTAAAGAAACCCCAAGGGTTGGCTCAATTAGTTCAACCATCCACAAAATGTATGTTTCCCACATGAAGGCCATAGGTCATATGTTCAAGTATGGTTGAGTCCCTCAGGGTCACCAACTACTATTGTGGTTGACGCTTAAGCCACCCTCCCTTTTTATTTTCTTGGGAATCCCACAAAATCATCAATCTTTCTATGGATGGTATGGACATCAACACATATTTCCAATACCATAACAGATCCAAGAAGGTAGGAGAAGAAGACATGTACACATTCCACGAGATGCATGGAAGAAACAAGGGAGTTAGCATTAACTTGATCAATTCACAACCCATAAGAATGGCGGCAAGGAGTTTTGCATGTTGAGTATTTTGAAGGCAATGGAAAGAAGAATGCAAACTAGACAAAATCTTAGCAAAAGAAGCCCATTTCTAGTGTGAACGATTGAATTAGTGTTGTTTTACATGAATGATTTCATTGAGTCCACTTTGAAAGTCAATTGCAAGACTCCCTCATTTAAATATGAAATTATCTAACTGTTTTTTCCATGTTCATTTGGGTGGCATGGAAAGGCCACCGAGTCTTACTCACAGAAATGAGCTAGTATCAACATCTTTAAGGCTCTAGAGGGCCAATAAGGAACCCAATAACATCAAGTTTAATCAAAGACTTTACGACCCAATACTATAAATGATAGAAGTTACTAAGAAACAACCAAGATCCCTAACCAAATTAATCAACCACTATCTCAAGTGGTTGAATTTTGAGTGAATTTTGAATCCCATAGATATTAGAACTACATACAACCAATCATCAAGGGAGATTAACAAAATGAGGTTAGCCCATTACCCGGAATCATCATATCTTAGGCCATTCAGTAGGAAGTGTATAATTGGTTGGGAATCAACATAGTAGTTACAAAAAAGGGGATATTTTCTTGTTCCCAAGGAAAAAACTATAAGAGGGTTATGGGGAGTTTGATAAGGTATTGATACTCTATTGTATCCCCCACTGTTACCTTATGTGCAACTGTAGAAGAAACACAAATATCTATATCTTAAGTAGTCATCCAACTAGGTAGTTGAATAGGGCTAGACACTAGACAAACCAACAAATCCTATACCAACCATGCATCTACCAAATTTTGTGACTACCCATAAAGAAACTTAGACATCTAATGAAGTGAAAAGAAGAGTCACACAACTTGTAGAAATGATTATCGAGCCAATTAAAAAGAATAAAAAAATGCACTCTACATAGGACACACATAAGTCATCCATTGAACTGAAAGAAACCCCTCCACCATTGTTGGTAAGTACTCTGATGCCACCACTCAATATTTCCCCCCTATAGATTCAACCCTTTAAGGAAATAAAGTTGTCAATCCCACTCAAAAGGTGGGCTAGCCTAAAGTTGTCAATGTTGGGTTATGATACCTATTTATAGCGGTTATGCATATAATTTATATAGTTAAACATAATTATATATAAAGCAGTGGCACACAACCCATGAACACAATACACACAAATGACCATGTAAACCCCTCTAATGAGGAAAACCAATAAACTAGTGAGCTTTACCACTCATTTATTAATCGACACTCTTAACCAGTGTTTACAATTGTGATTTGCTATACCACAAATCACACTTCATTTCATCCCGCTATTTGCATATCCATTTTTAGATTTTTAACATTAAGCTAGCATATCATTAGGATCTTTAACCGAGAGAACAAAAAGCACAACAATCAAACACAAGAGACAATGAACAAAGTGTTTTTCCTTGGGGAAACCATAAATGGAGAAAACCCTGCAACTTCCTTAGAGATAGAATCAACACCAAAAGTGAAACCCAAAACAGTAAGATGATCTCTCGATAGCAGTAACTTTTTTCTTCCTTGCCCCGATGTCTTTCTCTTCCTCAGCTATGTGCTACAACTGAGTGTGAGTGAGTGTGTGATAAATAGAGATGCTAGCTCTCTATTTATACTAATTCCCGACTTGACTAAAACCAACTAGGGCCGACTTCACTAGGTGAGTCTAATAACCCTAGTGCCTCAGAACTGCGGGGACTTTAATCCTTAGACAATAGGAGGGTTACCCACCTTGACTTGACATGACTTGTTTACACTATAGAAACTCTCGATAGGAACCTCGGGGCATGATATGACTCAAGTACATTACAAATACATCCTGGAATAAACATTGGGTTACAATACATAATAAATACAAGTGAATACATTCTGAAGTTACAATTACATCAACACTCCCTCTTAACTAGGAAGGTATTATCTCGACACAATTTATCAGCACAAGTCTTCTTCTCTGTATCATCTGGATCATCATCGAGTTCTCGTCATCTTCACCTTCAAGTCATCTCTATATGGATCTGGATCATCACTCGATCTGGATCATCATCAGTGGATCTGGATCATCTCTAGAGCATCATCTCTGGATCTGGATCATCCCTCAATCTGGATAATCTTTGTTGGATCATCATCACTGGATCTTCACGGGTGCTATCTCATGATTCTTCTCATCACAGGAAGTTCTACAGAGCCAACCCTTTTTCATGTTGGTTGTAGGTCTAGCCTCCATGTAGGTCTTCTTTAGCGCTTATATCTGACCCTAAGTCAGAATGTCCCACCCAACACTTATATTTGATCATGTAGGAACCAATGCTATAATCATATCAGAAAGGTACACCCAACACTCACATCTGACCATGTGGGAACCAATCCCACAACCCTATCAGAAAGGCCCTACACTCACATCTGACCTCAAGAGGAACCAATCCAGCATTCATGTCAAAAAGGTTCTGCACTTACATTCGACACATGTAAGGAACCAATCCAACATACATATTTGAAAAGGCTCTACACTTATATTCAAAACATGCGAGGAACGAATCCAACATACATGTTCGAAAGGGCTCTACACTTACATTCGACACATGCGAGGAACCAATCCAACATACATGTTCGAAAGGGATCTGCACTTACATCTGCACATGCGATGAACCAATCCAACATGCATGTCAGAAGGGCTTGCACTCACATCTGATCATGTAGGAACCAATCCTACAGTCATATCAGAATGGGCCCTAGTCCCAGACTAAGCTACCTGGTAACTGACCAGGTGCCTCCATTCCAAGAATGGCATTCAGCGCTTATTTCTGATCATGTAGGAACCAATCCTACAGTCACATCAGAATGGCTCAGCACTCATATCTGACATGGAAGGAACCAATTCTCTCACCATGACAGAATGGCTCAACCCTCACATCTGACCATGGAAGGAAACAATCCTCTCACAATGTCAGAATGGCTCTGGGTATCATCATTTCCCCTTGCAGGAAACCTCGATCTGGAGAACACAAAGCTTCTCCTTGAAGTACTTGAACTTCACCCTACCCAATGGATTTGTCAACACATCAGCTATCTGTTCCTCCGTCGCAACATACTAGAGCTTCACTGCTCCCCTCTACACCATATCCCTGATATAGTGATACTTGATCTCGATATGCTTTGACTTGTCATGGAACACTGGATTCTCTGATAACTTCATGCAATCTGGTTGTCACAATGTATACAAGTAGCATCCATATGGAGATCAAATAAATCAGACAGTAGCTGCCTCAACCATACTGCCTCACAACTAGCTGAACAAGATGCGACATACTCTGCTTCAGCTGTACTCAGTGCCACACAGGATTTCTTTATGCTAAACCAAGAGATCACACTTGATCCGATACTGAAGCAACACCCTGAAGTGCTCTTCCTATCGATGGCACTGCCTACCCAATCTGAATCAACATAACCCTCCAGTTTAATCTTTCGATTCGCCTCATACTTGAGCCCATAATCAATTGTACCCCTCAGGTACCTCAGAATATGCTTTGCAGCAATCAAGTGAACATGTCTCAGATCTATAAAAAACTGGCTCAAGGTGTTCACAACAAAGCAAATATCTGGTCTCGTGTTCGTCAGGTACATAAGGGACCCAATCATCTGACGATACATAGTAGCATCAACTGCTTCTGATGAAGCATCACTCAATAGCTTCAGGTTTGATTCCATAGGTGTGGTCATGGCCTTGCAGTCCATCATCCCAAACCTCTTCAGGATCTCTACTGCATACTTCCCTTATCCGAGGGAGATTCCATCCGCATTCTGCCACACCTCCATGCATAGAAAATAATGCATCATACCCAAGTCCTTCATTTCAAACTCAGCAACAAGCTTTCTCTTCGTATCAGCAATCAACCCATCCATACCTGTTACAAACAGATCATCTACATACAATAGGAGCATCACTGGGTTGCCATCTTCAACCTTGTAGTAAAGGTTGGAATCTGCTTTACTCTTGGTAAAGCCCAAACTGGATAGAAAGCTGTCAATATTGCCGTACCATGTCCTGGGTTCTTGTTTCAAACCGTACAGGGATTTCTTCAATCTACACACATGAGACTCCCTGTCATGTGTCTCAAAACCGAGTGGTTGTTCTACATACACTTCCTATTCCACTACACCATTCAAGAAAGCAGTCTTGACATCCATTTGGTGTATCTTCCATTTCATCACTGCAGCCAGAGAAAGTACTGATCTGATGGAAGTGTATCTGGCTACAAGTGCAAAGGTTTCTTCATAATCTATTCCTTCTTTCTGTGGGAAGCCACGAGTCACGAATCTTGCCTTATATTTCTCTATGCTACCATCTGCAGCAGGCTTGATCTTGTAGATCCATTTCGAAGTTACAACCGACTTCCCTTTTCGTCTTGGGACAACATCCCAAACATCATTCTTCATGATTGATTGATACTCTTCGATCATAGCATCCTTCCATTCTTTCCGTTCTGCCGCTTCTTCATAATTGGAAGGTTCTTCATCGATAAAGTCACATAGTAAAGATACATATCCGGAACAAGATCTTGTTCTCTTTCTTTCTCTATGATTCTCTTCTGGAGCCCCATATCTTTCCGCACCTTGGATAGCTTCTCGTACCCAAGCAGGTTTCCTCTTGTGAGGATTCTTCTCTTGAGGTGGATCTACAGGTCTTTGTGGTTCTTCAAATTCTCGATCTTCTTCTTGAGTTTCTTCATTCATGGTTGTATCATGAATTCTGGGTGCTTCTGCTTCTTCAGGTTCTTCAGCAGGTCTCTTTCTAGATTTGTTGTAAGTTGTGTCTTCATCAAATGTTACATCCATGCTGATGTCGATCTTCTTGACTCCTGGGAAGTATATTTTGTAAGCCTTTGAGCTTTCAGAGTATCCCACAAATATACCCTTATTTCCTGAAGGATATAACTTTGTCCTCTTTTCTTTCGGAATGTGTATGTACACTGGACAACCGAATATTCTGAGATGGTTGACTTCTAGTTTCTTTCCGGAGAAGACTTCTTCAGGAGTCTTGTTTTCGAGTACTCTGTGTGGAGTACAGTTTTGTACATACATCGCTGTTCTGGCAACCTCTACCCATAGATGCATGGGAAGATCTTGATCATGAAGCATTGCTCTTGCAGCTTCCATGATAGTTCTATTCCTCCTTTCTGCAACCCCATTCTGTTGTGGATTATATGGAGTGGATAACTCCCTCTTAATCCCTAATTCTTTGCATAAGTCTTTGAATTCATTTGATGTGAATTCTCCGCCATTATCTCATTGAAAGGTCTTGATCTTCTTTTCTGTGTGGTTCTCAATCAAGGCTTTGAATTCCTTGAACTTGCTGAAAACTTCATCTTTGTTCTTCATGAAGTAAATCCATGTCTTCCTAGAAAAGCCATCAATGAAAGAAACATAGTATACATACCCACTTAGTGAACTTGATGACATTAGTCCGCATACATAGGAGTGGATGATTTCCAAGATTCCTTTTGCCTTGCTTTTGCTACTTGGAAATGTCTTCTTTGTATTCTTTCCTTTCACACATCCTTTGCAGACCCCTTCATGTTTTGCTTGAATTTCTGGAAGACCTTCAACATCTTTGCTTGCAAGTGGTAGTGCTCTATAATGCACATGTGCAAGCCTTCTATGCCAAAGTTCATTTGGCTCTACTGTGTCATGGACCAAAGCTTGTTCTGGATGGCCCTTCAATTTGTATAATCCTCCTTCTTGTTCTGTAATTACTATTGCATCGTTAATAGTCTTTCCTCTTGGCCACATGAGGACTTGGCCATCTACAAATGCAACCCTCATGCCTTTTACATCCAGTGCTAATATGGACAGAAGATTCTTCTTTGGTCTTGGTACAAACAAGACATCTTTCATTTTCATAGACTTTCCAGAGTCTAGCTTGTAGGAGGATTCACCACTACCTTTTATGGGATATTGGTAGTCATCCCCAAGTTTCACCTTATGGGGTGAATTATGTTCGGATAGTTTCTCAAAGGATTCCTTAAAACTTGTCATGTGTTTGGAAGCCCCATTGTCAATAAGCCAATCTTTGCTTCCATGAGTAACAGTTCCCATGAGAGCGGAGATCAGAACATATTCATCTTCACTTGAAGAGTCTTCACTTTCTTGTTTTACTCTCTTTCTAGGAGGATCATCATCCTCAGCAGTGTGAGCATGATCTCTTCTTTTGGAGTTCCTCTTCTTCTTGGATCCATTCTTATTCATGGGACAGTTTCTAGCAAAGCGTCCTATTTCATCGCATGTATAACATCTGAGTTTAGATTAACCTTTCTGATGAGAATGCTTACCTTGGTGATGATGCTTTTCCCTTCTTCCTTTCTTGGAGTGTACTGTGAGAGCTTGATCTTCACTTCCCATCTTTTCTTCTCAAGCTGCTATTCGAGCCTCTTCTTGTGAACATTCTTCCCACAGTCTACTAAACTTGAATAACTTCTTCCTAGCACAAATTCCTTGGATGAAAGAATCACATGACCTAGGGAGTCCATTCAAGGTTGTCATTACAATTTTTGCATTCTCCACTTCTTTATTTACTGCTTCTAGTTGTTCTTTGATCTGGGAGACCCTTGTGAAGTATGACTGGATGGTCTCCTCATTCTGGATCTTTACATTCTTCAACTGGTTCCTTAGAGTCATCTTCCGATTGATGTTCTTCCCTTCAAACAGTTTGGTTAGGGCATCAAACATAGATTTAGGTGTCTTGAGGGAGGACACCTATGGTATGAGGTGATCCTTGATAGAATCAGCAATGATCCTCTTTGCCATAACCAACTTCTTCTTATGTAAGGCCTTAGACTCATCTCCCTCTGGAACTAGAACCTCCTCACCGATATAGGAGTCCAACTCATTTTCTTCCAGGACCAGGGAGATCCTATACTTCCAGGCTCAGAAGTTATCAGATCCCTCAAGCTTTTCATCAAGCTTAGTATGATTAGACATCTTAACTAATAAACTCAAATGGAAATACAAAAATATTTAGATCTTACCAGGTCAAGATATCGGATCTGGATTTGGAGCTGAAATCCTGCAGTGCTGGTTCAGGAGCAGATTAAGGTTTTGTTTTTTCAGAGTTTTGTCCAACCAAATGCTTTGATTTTGATCCCTAACTTCGATTTTGAGGAGGAGATCAATCTAGGCCTGGGCTCACTGAAAAATTCCACTTCTCTGAAAAGCCCTAATTTTCGGTAGTAGTGTCGGGTCCAAAACTGAAAAACCTCAGAATTGGATTTTGTTTTGACAGAAAGATGCACCCTAGGGAGGAGAGTTATTCCACCCTTCTTTTGCTGAAAATATGTGGAGAGAGATCCACAAATTAGGAAGCCCTAGTTCCTGCAGCTGCACAGTGTCTTCTTCTTGGGTTAGCTCTGATACCATGTTAGATTTTTAACATTAAGCTAGCATATCATTAGGATCTTTAACTGAGAGAACAACAAGCACAACAATCAAACACAAGAGACAATGAACACAGTGTTTTTCCTCGGGGAAACCATAAATGGAGAAAACCCTGCAGCTTCCTCAGAGATAGAATCAACACCAAAAGTGAAACCCAAAATAGTAAGATGATCTCCCGACAGCAGTAACTTCTTTCTTCCTTGCCCCAGTGTATTTCTATTCCTCAGTTATGCGCTACAACTGAGTCTGAGTGAGTGTGTGATAAATAGAGATGCTAGCTCTCTATTTATACTAATTCCTGACTTGACTAAACCCAACTAGGGCCGAATTCACTAGGTGAGTCTAATAACCCTAGTGCCCTAGAACTACAGGGACTTTAACCCCTAGACAATAGGAGGGTTGCCCACCTTGACTTGATATGACTTGTTTACATTATAGAAACTCCCGCTAGGAACCTCGGGGCATGACATGACTCAAGTACATTACAAATACATCCCGGAATAAACATCGGGTTACAATACATAATAAATACAAGTGAATACATTCTGAAGTTGCAATTACATCAACATCCATTACATCTTATTTATAGATGCAATACAAGCAACTGCTCATTAATGCCAATCCATAAATTCTTAACCACTTTCAGTTATTTTGTTACACTTGACTTGAATGAGTTAACCTTGGTTGATCACCTATTGAGCTTCTGGTCATTTCGACAACTTCCCGTTGAACAACCATTTTTCTCCAAACAACTACTCTAATCATCCATTCGACTAGACTTCCATCGTCTGCTTACTTTCGAATCTAGTTGACTTGCACCAATCGACTATTGATTTCGACCATCGATTTCATGCAAAGAATATAACATTCCCAACATTCTCCCACTTGTTATTTTCTTTGCATATACAAGAGATTCATAATTTTATTTCACTTAAGAAGGGTTGACAAGCCCATTGATTCCCTACACCAAGAAAACTTCTCAAAACTCACTTACTTGGTCAATGAGTTTGCAACATTCTTCATCGTATCTACCTTCTCTAGCAACACCTTCTGGTTATCCACCATTTCTCTCACAAAATGGTATTGTACATCAATGTTCTTTGGATTTAAATGATATGTTGGGTTATTTGATAGGAATATTGTATTCAATGGTACTGTACATAAATGTGCTTTGTATTTGAGTGACATGAATATCACAATCCACCCTAACAACACTCTGACCAAACCCAACCTATGAACACTATCTATGCAACCAAATAGACTCCTTACATCCTTGAGTAGTTTTCGTGTATTCGGCCTCTGTAGTTGATAGCACAAAAACCAACTCTCTCCTATCCATTCAACTAACTCTCCACTAAATAACTTGAAAACATATCCATTGGTTGACCATCTATAGTAATATATCTAACCCAATTGGAGTCGACAAAATCATGTACATTTATTTCATTGTCGTTCTCAAGTTTCCCTTGATAGCATATTTCATAATCCATCATGCCACATAGGTACTTTAGTACTCTATTAATTGCGGTACAGTTCTCTTTTATAGGTGTCAACATGTACCTACTCAATACTCCCACTACATGGGCAGTATCTGATCAAGTATAGACCATAGAATATATAAGAATACCTACAACACTAGCATAAAGCACATGTGACATGTACTCTATTTATTTATATGTGTTATGACACTTTTCAACATATAACTTGACTCCCATAGGAATAGGAACCTTGACTAGTTTGCACTCCTACACATTGAAGCGTTTCAGAATTGTCAACATATTTACTCTGAGTTAACCAGATCTTTCCACTTGTTCAATTTATTCTTATTTCCATTCCAAGAATAAAATTTGTTGCACCAATATCCTTCATGTTGAACGCAGAGGGAAAATGTAGATTTATCTCCTTAATCAGATCCATGTTACTTATGAAGAACGACATGCAAAACTACATATACAAAGTGATCACAAAATTTCTTTCCATACAATATAAGTGATCGTCCTAACTTCTCACATACCCCAACTGCTAGATATACAAATCAAACTTTTGATACCATATCGTGGGTGATTGTTTTAGATTGCAGAGAGACTTATTGAGCTTGTAGATTAACTCCTTTTCTCCTTCCAATGTAAAACCTTCAATATGATTCATATAAATTTCTTCTTCAAGGTCATCATGAAGAAATTTTGTATTTACATCCATATGTTTATGTCAAGATAGAATGTTGTAGCTAAAGACATTAGTACCCTAATGAAAGTTAACTTAGCAACAAGAAAGAAAATCTCCCCAAAGTCAACTCCATCGACTTGGGAATATCATTTCTCCATCGATCGAGCCTTGTACACTTCTCAACTTGTCTTGCTACATTCATTTTTTCTTGTACATCCACTTGCTATTGATGAGTTTCCTTTTAATTGGTAACACGAGTAGATCCCATGTTTCATTCTTTCTCAAGGTTTCCATTTCTTCTTCCATGGTCCTTTCCAAAGTTTACCCTCTATTGAGTTGATCACTTCCTTTACTGACATAGGATCATCTTTTATGGTATATAATACAAAAGTAGAGTGACATTTGGGTGGAATACACCTTTTTGGTTCTTTCCTTGCTTGACCAAACCTCCTAATGACTAGATTCTGTTGTTCGACCTCTTCATCGAATTCAGTTGACTCACCTAAATCTAGATTTTTGTCATTCATTTCAAACTCTTACTTTTCTGGTTCCTTTTCTCTTTTAACCTCTTCATCCCTGAAATTACCTCCATCTTCCTTGAATATTTAAACTTTACTATAAACTACCTTACTTATGACTAGATTCCATAGCTTATACATTTTCACTCCATCCTTGTACCCATTGAAGATGCATTCCTTTGACTTGTTATTGAGCTTGCTTCTTTTCTCTTTTGGGATATGCACAAAGGAATCACACCCAAAATCTTTGAGATGTTTAAGAGAGGGATTTTTACAAGCCCATGCCTCATATGGAGTCTTATCGACTAGAACCATCGATGACGATCTATTCATCGGGTAATATGTTGTGTCAACTCCCTATGCTTAGAATTCTTGTGTGATTTCTGCACCACTGAGCATGCTCCTAGATTTCTCCACCATTGTTTGTTCATATTTTTAGCAACTCTGTTACATTGAGGCATGTATGGAGTTGTATTTTTTCAAGCTATACCATCCTGTGTACAGAACTGGTCAAATTCCTTCCCACAAAATTCTCCTCCATTATCGGTTTTCAACGCCTTGATCCTTTTAACAATTTGATTTTCAACAAGAGCCTTGAATTCTTAGAACTTCTCAAAGACCTCATATTTCCTAAGAAAATACAACCATGTTATTATGGATGAATCATATATGAAAGAGACATAACACTATGATACTCCTCGTGAAGAGACCAACATTGGTCCAAACACATCATTATGTATTGATTCCATTATTTCCTTATCCCTAGTAGGACCAGATGTGAAACTTACATGAATTTATTTACCAAAGATACAATGTTAACAAAATTCAGCTTCTTCGGAAAAGTTAGGGACACCTTTGGCCATACCTTAACTGTGCATAGCATGAAGAAATTTCTCACCAATATGTCCCATCCATTGATACCATAACGTGTTCGAGTCAACTAGACAAGAAGCTATGATGTAGGATTTTGGATAGACTACATTATCACATATGTCATTGTTTGTTCTTCCCAATAGTTTGTACATGGTTCTAGTCTGAACTCCTCTTATAAGTACCATCACTCCTAGTACCATATTTTACCTATATTTCTCAAATACAGACTACACACCTGCATCCCCCATCTTACTAACCAAGATAAGGTTTTGAGCTAAACTTGGTATATGTAGCACTCTTGGAAGTTTTCCTATTCTTCAATATTTTAGTCTTAGTTAAACTTTACCTCGTCCGACTATTTTGGTTGATAAATAATCTCCTAGAAAGACATCACCGCCGTCAAACTTCTCATATTCACAAAACCATTCTTTGTGAGGTGTCATATGATATGATGCACCCAAGTAAATCAGCAAAGAGTCATGATCCAACTATGTACTTGTGGAGGATAGATACACATAACCTTTCTCTTATTGTGAAGGTTTACTGTCAACCAACTAACCTTCCTCATACCCTTTACTTCTCTCGACTTCCATTGACTTACAATTTCATTTATAATTCCCAACTTTGTTGCATAGCCAACATGTTTTCGTTGTTGGACCAAGGGATCTAGTCTTAGACCTACCCCTTGACTTTGATCTTCTACCAGATATTTTACCTTTCCTCTATCTACCAGTAGACCTCTCACCGTTAAGGCGTTGTGGGTTGAACCTTCCATGTTCTTCCATCTCATCTCTTCCAATAGTAGAGATGTGACCACATTGTCGATCTTAAATGTGGTATTATTACTTCCAATAGCCATGAATAGGATATCCTGGGAGTTTGGGAAAGAACACAATAGACTGATATGTTTTTCATCCTCGGTGATTTTAATATCCATGGACAACAATTGACTAATCACAATGTTGAGCTCATTTAGGTGCTATGTAACCAAGTCACATTCACTCATCCCCATAAGATATAACTTCTTTCAAAGAAACAACTTGTTAACCATAAATTTTGACTGGTATGAGTTCCCCAACTTTTCCAATAAATTCTTTGTAGTGTCTTCTTTTGAGACATTCAACAATACAAAATCTGCTAAACGAAGTCAGATTTTACACATTTCCTTCCTATATCCATTTTTAGCCAATCTTCCTTCGATGTTCCAATCAGAGTCATTCATGGGTTGAATGCAACCCATTGTTCTTGATCCACAAGGAGATCCTCCATTTTAACCTTTCAAATATCAAAATTATTCCCATTAAACTTTTCAATTTCTACCCTTAACATGTTAGCCATTCTAACTATAATCATTGTTTCCAGAAACTCCCACGGAAACAACTATTCACCAGATCCAAGACCAATCCAAACCCTCATCAACAAAGGTGTTCTTCTGTAGTTAAATATAGCTCGAATACCAACTGTTGTGTTATGATACCTATTTACAGTGGTTATGCATATGCTCCATATAGTTAAACACAATTATACGTAAATAAATGACACACAACACATCAACACAATGCACACAAATTACATTGTAAACCCTCTACTGGGGAAAACAACAAACAAATTAGCTTTACCACTCATATATTATCCAACACTCTTAACAAGTGTTTACAACCATGATTTACTAAACTACAAGTCACATTTCATTTCATCCTACCATTTTCATAAGTATTACATCTTATTTATATATGTAATACAACCAACTGCTTATTAGTGGAAATCCATAAATTCCTAACCACTTTCATTTATTCTGTTATAGTAAACTTGACTGGGTCAACCTTGATTAATCTCCCATTGAGCTTTTGGTTGTTCCATCGACTTCTTGTCGACCGGTTGTTTGTATTTGACCAACAACTATTCCAGTTGGCCAGTCGACCAGACTTCTACCATCTTCTAACTTCTGAATCCAGTCGACTATTGGCTTTGACCATCAATTTCACGCAAAGAATATAACATTCCCAACAATTGACCTCACTTAATAGGTGTAACCTAGGTCGCCCCCATTGAAATATATATCTCAATGAACCCTCAAGACTCGATAGAGGGAGATAAACCTCAACAACAAGAACATAAGGAGGAATGGCAAACCTAGATCAATGAAGGAAATACAACACATGATTTGAAACAGGGCTAGGCTAGCCTGACTCATCTTGCACAAGCCATTGTAGGAGGGTATGAACCAAACCCTAGGAAAGACCATGTTGTTAGGGTGAACCAACCAACTGACGAATACAAAGTAGAACAATAAAAAGTGGAATGATATAACATATAAGAAATAAAGAAACAAAAAATAAGACAATGGAAGAGATACCACTATAAATATATGCTACCCTGACACAAGTAGGAACTTCCATTTCAAGTCTCGAGGCCGACTTGGATCCTACTATTGCAAGACACCTTATTTAAAATTTGCCAAAGTTGACAATATCAATTAGCAATCATGGAGGAGTGCCCAAAAAAATTTGTTATCCTGTAGTACATTACTACTGATGGTCAAGATCACATACATACAAAATTTAGCACTACCATAAAACACAATTTCATAAAGGCAGCAAGCAAGCAACACACCACTACAAAAGTGGCGACCACTGGCAAGAATGGACCCCTCCCACAAAACTACATTCACAAGTGTCACAACTTGCAGATATCACTGAAGTACCTGCTAAAGACTTGATCCATCAACATTTCATTTCTATAAATGAAATCAGAATAGGTTCATCTACATAGAAAGAGACATCACTCAAATGCACATGGACAATCTCAATATTTAGATCCACTTGGAAGATATCATTTGAGAATTAGTGGAATTACGCAAGGATAAAGTTGCATGGAAGAATCAATTTGAATCAATCAAATGTTAGCATATACAAATATGGTCGACCATTAAAGAAGAGGACACCCAATCGAACATTTATAGGTCGATGTTCCCCTACAACATATAGAAGACTAATGATGTAATGTAGTACAATAGATGAAAAAAGTGAAAGAAAAACTCAAAGAAATATGTCATACATAATGCTCGGTTGAATAATAAAAGATGGCACAAATACCGCAAAGTATGGACCAACCATAGTGGTAGTCATGCAAGTTAAAGAACAGTTGCAGGAGCGATCAGGCAATCCAAGGAGATTGTCTCCACAACCCAAAATTGGATGTAGATAATAAAGAAATAAGAGTTCCCTTCAAGAGCCATCTAGGACACAATCAATATACTACAACAAGAGACAAATCATATGATATACTCTCCTGTCCAAGATTTGAAGTCGTGAAACATACAAAATACTGATGAAGAACTTGACCAAGTTTATCAATCTAGTATATTGGTCCACTCCTAGTTGCGATAACTAAGATATATCGTGCTTGGTAATTTCACCTGCCTTCAGCTGATGCAACAACATAAGCAATCATAATGGGTTGTGGTTCAATGGACACAATGGGATAATTTTGAGGTCTAAGAAAATGTCTATTTGGCAAGATTAAACGTCTTGGTTGGTAAATGGTACAAGTTGCTAGAAGAATTTGCAGGGTTTTGAGAAAAGTGGTTTGGAGGCGATCCCATATTCAAGCCCCTCATATCAAAAGGAAGTAGCCTCATTGTATAAGGAAGTGATAAAAGATGTCGAATAAAACAAGATCAATGGGAGTTGACTTAAGGTCCAATCAAGGGCTGTGGTTGGGGCTTATTGTGACCCTTGTTTTGAATTTGGAATTTTTAAGAATGAACATGATAGCAAGGAGGCTATGGTGTCACATGAACAAACAATAGAGCTAGACTTGAATTGCACCACATAACATGGGGATTGTTGGAAGTAGAAAAGAGCACAAGTATGAGAAATTGACAACGATTGGGATAAGACGTAGGATCCCAAGCAACCACAAAAGAGGTGACAAAAGGAGAGTGCCACTAGGACGAAGAAGAAGGAGAAGATCGTGCAATAATAAAGATGAGATAAGCAAGAAGACAATGGATCAAGAAGAGTTTTGAATGTACCTTCCCGCCTATGGGTAAATGATTAAGCCTATATAGAGTTTGACATTGATTGATAATTGTTGTTGTTTTGATATCAACTATTTGGTAGTTATTGATTAGTCAATAGTCATTGTTGTGTAATGTAAAACATCTATGATGTATTGGATCATCATGAATATCAAAGGAAGAATACCCCCTTTAAAGTCACGATTGGCTTCTATTTATATGGTGAGAATGTTGCATTTTACTTGTTGGAAACAATGTTCATTAATGAGATTGATTAATTTGATCTATGTTACAATTCGAAGTATAATATTTGGAATGGAATGTATATTGATTTTTGTTTTTCTTGTATTATTTATTGTTGGTTGCAGTACCTAAGTAATGAATATGAAATGATAAGTTATCTAACTCAATTCTTAGTTATGACCACATTGCTACACGAACCCCATATTATTTATACTTGTGGAAAAGTGCTTAGAGTAAGACCTCCCCCTCCCCATGGTTTGAATATGCCAGTGCTTAGATTGCATCAAATCCCTTCTTTTGGACACCTATGCAAACATTGGTATTAAATCGAACAAATAGTCTCTTTATAATATAAAACTAGATACAATTTAATCATATGCTCATTGTAATAATCCAAGTCTAATACATTTCATTAACAATCATGTGGAAACCAGATATTTGTCTTGTGATGTAAACTTATATAGACTAAACACATCAATGCTATTTACAACCTATCTCTCAAATGTAATCCAAAAATTAGATTATGAAGTTGCTAGAAAATGAGAAGTAATGCTAACCTCATGACATGTAACTAGCATGGTAGAGAAAGTCACCTCACTAATCACTTGTTTAACAATTGACTCTTCATTTGGATGAGAGTCATTATTGATTGAAAATTCCATCCTACCTATTGTAATTGTAAAAGTTAATGCCAACTTTATAAATATGCTCATTTCTACATTGAGGTTAAAAAATGTATCAAAATTCACAAAGCTTACCATAACCTGTAGTGATTCTCGTGCATATAGTTGATCCACCTAGAAACTACCCTCCTCATGGTTCATCCACACCTACAAATTGTCCTTCCCATCACTAGTACACCTACAAATTACACCTCGTGACTTATCCACATTTGCAAATTGCATCTCTCTAGCATTCTTTTTATCTAACCACCAAAAGAATTGTCTTGAATCTACCCTAAACAAGTCCATTTTTGCTATAAAATCCACGAGTTCTTTCTTCCACTTATGATTGTCTTCTTTATTGTCAACTTGGGAGTCAAAGATATCTAAAACAACAAACACCAAATCAACAACAACTTATTAGACACGTTGCTCACCTTCTTTCTCCTATCTTCCACTTGATACTCCATCACCAAACTATGGAAGTTCCTCTTCCTTTTCATTTGCAAGCATGCCCTTCTATTTTTCCTTACCCTATAAATAAATAAATTTGCTCACTTCTCTTGAATCATTCTTCACATCTCCTTCCTCTCGTGCTACCCACAACACATCATGCGACCATTGCTCGACATTTGCACTTTTCTTCCTTGTAGATCAATTTATCATTTAGCCGTAAACCAACTACAATCAAATTGTTTTAAATATGAACTTTTCATTGATTCCCACACCCTTACTCACAACAATCTTATTTATATAGGGATCCAAAAGTTTATATGCTTTTGTTTTGTTCAAAATATTCAATAGACAACATTTTTCTACTTGTGGCATCATTATAAACAATAATGGTATAAAAAGACCCAAAATAACTATATTCAAGAGGGAGACTATACATTCTTACCCATATTAGAGTGTTTGATAATGGTTTTGAGTGTGGATTGGAACAAGGTAACTATGCTTTTGTAAATATGCCAACTTCTTCCACAAACTAAGGTCCTTTACCGATAACTTTTGCATGATTTGAGTCAAAGAGGGATTTCATAATAAGAAAACCTCACCACATGGATCGATTAAAACTGAATCCTCCATGTAGATATCCACGAGTTTACTAGATTTGTGTTTGAAGGTTTTTTAGTGGTGGCCACCAACCATTAAATCTACATATCATCTAGTGTTTCAAAAAATACTCCTATTTCACCTTGTGTGAGGCCTCTTTTGCATTATGCTTGAGCTAGATGATTGTAGGAGATGATGTTTTGGACTCACCATCCCCTTGTTGGGTTACTAATGGTGATTGTTGCGATTAGCCTTATATGATAACTTATTTTGTGATGATGTTGCATATATATGTGTCTATTGGATTAACATGTGGCAAGTTGAGGCATTATTGAAGGATAGGAGAATCATATCCAAGGTTAGGGTTCATGTTGAGACCATGGTAACACCATATTATAGAGATTAGGAAGCCACGTGGAAGATAAAACTTGTGAGAATCACCTCCAAAGTTAACTTGAATAAAAAGGCAAAATAGAAACGGGTTGTAATTCACTTTTACCTTGTTCTTGAGACTTGATAACACCCTATAAGCCTAAGTTTTCCCTAGATGAGTTAGTTGGGGGAAGGGAAAGTGGTTACCCTTCATAACCATTTGGGGGAACTTTTAGAAGGAAATACCTCCTCTAAGATGGGACCCTAAGGGGAACTTATGATGGTAACTATGTTGGGAAATTTATAATGATTTCAAGAGAGGGTACTTGGCATTTTGTTGTTGTTGGCCCTAGGAAAAAAGTAGAATTCGTCCAGAATTATGTTCGGGAAGATAAAGAATCCGGTCAGAAGACAGAAAATAGAAGTTGCAATGGAAGAAGAGTTATGATGGAAGAGAAGCCACGACAGAAGAGCAACCACGATGAAAAGATTGGTGACAAGAGAAGCCACGACGGAAGAAACCACGATAGAAGAAGAACAAAGCAGTGAAAAGGACAACTCGGTTGATTGTGGGTAAGGAGTTAGTTAGAATAAAGCACACCTTTGGCAATATAGCATAATTGTATTTTGGGCCGATAGTGCCTATTTTTAGTTGTAACTAAATGTACGGGAATAGAAATGATAGCCTGTCGGCTAACAGAAAATAGTCAGTTGATTAGTACTGGTAGAAGCTTATAAAAGGGAGAAACCAAGCCATGTGCGGGACTGTCATTGATTATCAATGGTTTTTTTAGCTAAGTAGTTGGTTGGTTGGTTCAGCCACTGCATAGGTAAAAAAAATAAGAGGAGACTTTTTTTAGCTTGAGGAACGATCTAGGCCGTGTGCGGATCGAAAGAGGAGTGAAGAAGAGAGGAAGTATCTAGACCCAAACTCAGAGAACATGAAGGGAGAGAAGTCTGCTTGAATTGTAAATAATACCTAGAGAAGAGTATGCAAGCTGAGTGCGTAGACAAAAGGTGCTAACATATTTATCATGCCAGATGAAGAGCGCCTTTGTGGTTTTTCCCATATGGGTTTCCACATTAATTGTTGTCTATGCATGTCATTGATTAATGCGCTTTTGTTTGTTGCATGTATGTTGTGAATAAGTAAATCTAAGTAGGTCGCACTACATTTGTCTATGAAGAATCCCTTATATGCATATGTTGCACTGCTTATTGAATGAATTTGTAATAAGGTTGTTATGTTGATTATTATGATATGTGTCGACCGATAATTAAACTAGCATCTTGAATGAATAGACAAGGGATAAGAAGTATAAACCCCGACTTCGATCGAGTGTTGTGATAAAGTGTAGTGAGAGTAATAACCCCCACATAATTGCAGAAAGCTGGTTCTGGTAGTTCCCCATAATGTATCTCTCGAGTGAGACTGCATCTCCGTCGCAGGTGTTGCTGGCTGAGCCCTACTCTATCGGGTCAGTACTTGGGTATTTGATGACAACCAAGGATCTAAAGCTGGATTGACCGGAGGTGAAATCCAACAAATTGTTCTATTGTCGGGACCGTAAATCATTTTAGTGGGGATATGTTGTGGCACCTGACGAAGCTAGAAATTCAATATTGGGTGGATTCAAAGGCATTAGAATTTGCATGGAAAGAAAGTGGAGGATCTCAGCTGAATTTGACCGAGTGGTTGGAGAGATACCTCTATACAGAGATACATGAGATTTTCTTTTGTGAATTTCTTGTTTTGTTATATGGGTGGTTGTTGAGGCTAGTAACCTAACGAAGAAAATTTAACGGGGGAGAACCAATAGATCGGATCCCTTAGCTAATTATGTGACTAAGAGGTATTAGCAACCCCATATCTAGGGCGATTGAGATCTGGGTTGATAGTATTTTGGAAGGATACATTATTGAAATTGATGTCGACACACTAAAATCATACAATGAACCAAAAATAATTTTTTTCCAAGGACCTAGAGGTCGTTATTTGATGTATTTGAAGATTTGGATCAAGATGCTTGTATACGAGATAGGGACATCAAGAATGGATTTCAATGAATAAGGCTTTGTGCATAGAGACCTAGGAAATATCACAAGAGAAGTTTGAGAAAAATGGAGTAGAGTAAGTTGAGATGTTTCCTGTTGTTAGTGAGACTGAACTAGAAGGTGGATGTCTAAGAAGTGGAAGAAGATTTCGGTCAAGAAAGAGGAGAAGGGTTCCTACTAGAGGAGGAAGTTGCAGCACGATTAGAGCAGAGGACTACAATTTGGCGTCGCACTTTGATGAAGGTTCTTGTGATGAGGAAGAGGACTACCAACCTATACCTTGAAAAAGAGGAGGAGGAAGAAGCTCCAGATCTAGAGTACGAGTACACCATACTCACTACCCCACGTACATCCCTGGAGGTAAGATCTAGAAACTCATCTTCTAGTGGTTTTGGTAATCAAAGTAACAATAGTCGTGGGAATAACAGACAAGGGATTTCCACTAGCCAAGTAGTGCCTAGAAAAAATATAATGGTCGGGGATGATATTAAGTTACCAATATTTAATGGAAATGGGTAGAAGACCCAGAGCAACATTGGTTTCTATGTGAAGCCGTGTGGACTGTGCGATAGGTTCAAGATGAATCCATCAAGAAGGATCAAATGATCACAACCATTAGGGGTTGAGCGTTGGATTGGCACATGAAATTCTCTATGGTTCCAACAAGATTCCCACCTAAAACATTAAATCAAATCTAAGCAGGACTAATAGATGAATTCAGAAATCCCAAATATGAGTCACAGTACATTATAGAGATTAAAGAAATTAAACAATTTACTACGGAATATGTTTGGGACTTGGACCAAATATTTAAGACACTGATGGGAAAATTAAGTTTCCAGATGTCAGACATTCAACACAAAGAATGGTTTATTGCAGCATTGTTACCACACATCCAGATTCCCTTGATGCAACACAAGATTGTGTCGTAGACCGAGGCTCTTGAATTTGATATGAAATTTGAATCCTCACCTGTTGGAGAAACTAATGCTAGAATGATGCAAATCCAGTCGCATCTAGCCAACCTTATACTGCAACTTTGAGATATTAATAAAGGGAAGGAAGTACAAGAAGAGCTATGGTGTACCAGATGCATAACAGAGGGACACCACAAAACAATTGCTTGACATATTTGAACCATGTCACATTGGGAGCATCGATCCCAATAAAATACACAAGGGATTCCTTGGTATAGAATATGCCAAATTAGAGTCCATCAGTCGAAAGAGTGTTTGTACATACAAAATATTGTAAGTGTGCCGACCAATTTCTAGTGGAAATTTTGTCGATCAGTAGGCCATGCTAAGAAAGACTATAGAGCATATCAATTGTTGCATGATAAAACAATTGATACCTATTTAATGAAGAATGACGAACAATTACAGGCTGAGCAGACTCAGTTTCAGTATCCATAGGCTCAATATCCTCAGAACCAATATCCACAACAACAATACCCTCAACCTAGGGGGGGTGGAAATTTTAAAGGCTTAATACAAGGAGGAGGATTTGGTCGTGGGAGAGGCCAAATTATATGTTATAATTGTGGGAATCTTGGACATTTTTCTAGGGACTACACGAGCCCTACTACGACATTTTCGTATTGCAAATCTTTTGATCATCCTGTCGATTAATGTCCGTAGTTGATTGCGAAGTGGAAGGCTAGGAATGTGGGAAATCCAAATCCATCACAAAATCCCAATCCGAACCCCAATAAAAATATCCAAAAGATATTTGTTGAACCAAGGAAACCACATATTGCTTTTGTAACAAGAGGAGGTGTTGCAATGGTAGTAGATCAAGAAGCACTGTATGGAAAACCGTAGGTATGACCAACAACACAAAGGAAAGCACCATTCGATGTCCAAAAAGAAAAGGAAGTATTATTAGACACGCAATAAGAATTCATCGACGAAAATCAAGCGTCAACTCCAAGAGACCAATATTGGAGATCCCTGAGAGATTTGACCAGCTACATCGAAAGCAACAGACCAGAAAGGTTAGTAAACTAAAATAATTCTTTAAAAGTTGTTTAACGTAATCTAAGATAAAGATGTTGTCTCATAATTGACAACTTTGATAGAAGAATCCCAAGAAGAGGTACGACCAGAAAAAAGGGTTAACCATATCGGGAAAATACTGAAGGGTGGCCGCGAACTAAGGATGACTGCACAAATAGGAGATTATGATATGGATTATATTATTATGGACTTGGGCTCCAATGTCAACATTCTGAATAGACAAACATGGGAGAGCATGGGAAAGTAGAGACTCGTATGGTCTCTTGTCTAGCTCCGATTAGAAAATTAGTCGAACTTTGGAAAATGGATAGAATCGATTCCATGAAATATTGATGAGAAGATGCATAAGAATTACACCGTCTATCCGACGGGTAGGTAGTGAGGCAAGTGAGCTACCCACATATGAAGGATTACCTAACATGGCATATTTTTTCTGACAAAATTTTAAGAAAAAGTTATAGAACATTAGCGCTTGTCTGCTCTAGAATTTGCACTGAAAGATACACCTGCCAAATGGTGGGTCACACATAAACAATCTATTTCAGACTGGCCTCAATGCCAAAAATTGATGGAGATACAATTTGGAGAGAAGATCGATTATATTGGCCATAAGTACATAAGACTGACTAATCTTGTTGAGCACATTGAATATC
Organism: Pseudotsuga menziesii; assembly: GCA_001517045.1. Taxonomy (NCBI): domain Eukaryota; kingdom Viridiplantae; phylum Streptophyta; class Pinopsida; order Pinales; family Pinaceae; genus Pseudotsuga; species Pseudotsuga menziesii. The sequence goes on from LPNX010251196.1 coordinate 93,408, forward strand.
GTCATGTGACAGAAATGGGTTCATCATTTTGTGCATACATTGGATATGATACCAAGGCACTAGTACACATTGGTTGAGCTGTAAGGAGGGACTCTTGAATGGGATGGACTAGCTTAACATGCATATTCAATTTTTATGATTATCATCCTTTGATTAATGTTGTGTTGTAAGTGATCAAGATGAAAATATTTGAATATATCTCTATGTCGATGCCAAAATTCAATCATATCGGCATGACAATCCAGCACTGGATGGAGTGCTATAATGTGATGGGTGAACCTGATGATGATGACCCGCGAGATACAAACATTCAAGAATCTGAAAGTACTCATGCGGTGGAGGGATTTGGTATTTCAATTATCCAGTTCCTAAATCCATTAAAAACCAAGAAAGTAAACAATGGATCTCCAGAGAATCCAATGTTCACCAATATTGGAGATTACTGGGACGATGAAACTGTTAGGAAGATCATAGACTTGCTGCATGAATTCCAGGATTTGTTCCCCACAAAAATTTCAAAGATGAAATGGATTGTCGGAGACCTTGGATAGATGAAGTTACCGTTAAATCCTAAGGCAAAGCCTGTGAAGCAGCGGCCGCACTCGCTGAATCCTCGATATAAAAAGACGGTCAAGACAAAATTAGATCGAAAGCTAGATGTGGGTATCATAGAAATGGTTGAAGCCTTCATAGTGGATCATCTTGATTGTAGTGTAGGATAAGAATACTACCTATGAAGTATCCATCTACGTCGACCTAAGAAAGTTGAATGATGCCTTCCTACATGACCCGTTTCTAATTTCGTTTATAGATGAGGTATTAGAAAGTGTCGGGGTCAAGAAGTTTATTCTTTTACTAATGGGTTCTCTCGCTACCATCAGATTAGAATTGTGAAGGAAGATTAACACAAGACAACCTTTGTGATGGAGTGGGGATGTTTTCAATACACAGTCATGCCCTTTGGACTCAAGAATGCCCCTACTATCTTTTCCATGGTAGTAGTGAGTTATTTCAAGGATTTTATTCATAAGTTTCTTGAGGTCTAGTTTGATGACTAGACAATGTTTGGGCTCATAAAGGATCGCATTGAGAGCCTCAGAATGATGTTGGAACTGTGTCGATAATATCAATTTTCATTGAATTTAAAGAAATGTAACGTTTGTGCCTCGTTTGGAATTTTGTTGGGCCATGTAGTTTGTTGAAATTGAATCTTGGTCGACCCTTCTAAAATTGTGATCCGCATTGAGCTACCACCCCCTACGATAGTGAAGCAGTTGAGAACAACATTGGGACATATAGGACGCTATAATTTTTTTATCAAAGGATTTGTAGAGGTAACTAGTCTGATGGAAAAACATGTTAAAAAAGGATATTAAGTTCTTATGGACCAAAAAATGCCAAGAATGTCTGGATCTCCTAAAGAAAAAGATGGTCACGACACCCATACTAGTTTTTCCAAACTAGAAGAAGGAATTTCATGTACATGTCGATGTGTCATCAGTTGCACTCGACGTTGTACTTGCACAGACTGGAGAAGGATCCATTGATCATCCTATTGTCTTCGCTAACATGAAATTATCAACAACAGAGAAGAATTACACTACAACTGAAAGAGAAGGCTTAGCTATGGTATATGCGCTACGTAAATTTTGACACTATTTGTTAAGTGGACATTTCAAGATGTTCACATACCATTCAATGCTGAAATACCTGGTGAACAAGCCATCGTTGGGGGGGAAGATTTATCGATGGCTCCTTCTTTTCCAGGAATTTGATTTTAAAGTTATTATTAAGCCATGCCGACTAAACTTAGGACCAGACCACCTGTCAAGGCTTAAAAGTGGAGAAGAACCTATGAACCTTGATGATAGTGTTCGTGATGCACAACTATTTGTAATCATGATGTTTGATGATCAACACAAAGGTATTATACATTTCTTGAGTACAAGATATGCACTGGAAGGATTTAGTACTGTTGTAGGATTAAAACGAGCAACATTAAATAACAATATGCGAGAAAATAAACATTGCAAGCAACATTCAAGATAGACACACAATATACCCTGGAAACCCCATGCGGGGAAAACTAGCACCAATGAAGATCTTCATTACATGGCCAAAACCGGCCATCCGGGCCAAATGAGCTAGCCACCGCTCACCTCCACGCCATATTTACAATGGAGCTTCCTCAAGCCTTATAAAGACTTAATCACATGCAATACCATGGGACAATACCATGGGCTACAACAAACCATGTGCCCAAACCATGTGCTAGACCTAAACCAACTTTGACTCAATCCCGAGTCAAGGTTAACCCTAACAATCCCCCCTTTAAACTTGACTTGGAGTAATCACCAAATCCCCTCAAAGTTTTATCGAGGAATCTCACATACACCCCCCTATCACCTAGGTCTATCTCCCGACTTTACCGGTGAGTTACCAGGGGTATGCATGCCTTACCAGGTCTTACAGCCCCGTATGCCCATTTACATGCAAAATGCTCCATTACATTTTTTTTTCTTTCATGTGTCTTCATGATGACTACACCATCACCATCTGTTGCTTCATCCTCTCGCTTTTTTCATGCTCGCGTTCTTGCAGGTACAGATCCTTCTGGTACAGATAGTCCTCCATTGCATCTTCCATAACTGATAGTTTTGGCTATTAAATTTCTTGACCCTAAACTTTCCTTCTTTCGCCATTGCTCCCACTCGAACCAGGAACCCTTCTTTCAGAGAGACACAGATATAATGTGGTTCACCCAAACGATGGGCTACGTCCACAAAGAAATTTGCCAGTCCTTTTATTACAGTCCAAAAAGATGAAGGGATACACCATGCAGTAAAACCGCTGCACTTCCTCTTCACGCTCTCACAGTCTCTCTTCTAGTACAATACAATACCATATCCAGTCGATTTACAATGCTCTCTTTTATAGGGGAAATACCATGGGAAAAATTCTAGGGTTAACCAAATACCATGGGTCCGCAATACTGTTGGCCAACACACATCCCCAAATTTTTTTTTCGGGGGCTCCGCCCCCGAACCCCAAGGCAAGGGGAACAAGTGTACAATACTCCTGGGTTACAATCACAACTAAATAATATCTCTGGATCTTGAAGATTAAGCTCCACAACCAACAATCTCCCACTTGGAGACTAATCACAGCAACTCCACCGCTACTGCACTTGCTGGACGATGTTCTGGACCTTGGACTTGGCAAATTTCTTCTTTTCACCTTCATGCTTTAAGGCCAACAGAAACCGAGCAGGAACTCAATTTCTCTCTAGTTACTCCCTTTGTCAACATGTCTGCAGGATTCTGGCTAGTGTGAATCTTTTCCGGTTTTAACAGTTCTTCATCTAAAACAGATCTTATGAAGTGGTACTTGAGTTCTATATGTTTAGTCCTCGAATGAAAAGCTGAGTTCTTTGCAAGATGAATGGCACTTTGGCTGTCACTGTATAGCCTACTATTCTCCTGTTTCTTACCCAATTCTTCCATGAACCTCTGCAACCAAATCATCTCCTTACTAGCCTCTGTAGCAGCAACATACTCTACTTCCGTTGTTGAAAGTGCAAAAACCTGTTGCAGTTTTGAAATACAACTTACTGTTGTTCCACCTACAGTGAACACATACCCTGTGGTGCTCCTCCTGCTGTCTTTATCACCAGCCATATCTGCATCAACATATCCCTGTAGAACAGTGTCTAAACCTCCAAAACATAATGCATGAGAAGTGGTACCTCTCAAATACCTGAGAATCCACTGTACTGCTTTCCAATGCTCTTTACCTGGATTATTCATATACCTGCTCACAACTCCCACTGCATGTGCAATATCTGGTCTTGTGCACACCATGGCATACATCAAGCTCCCAACTACTGATGAATAGGGAATCTTGGACATGTAATCTATCTCTTCCTGTGTCTCTGGACACATATGCTTGCTTAGTTTGAAATGGCTTGCCAAAGGTGTGCTGACTGGTTTTGCATTCTGCATTCTAAACCTCTGCAACACCTTTTCTATGTACTCACCTTGAGACAATGTCAATTTGCGATTTTTCTTGTCTCTTGTTATTCTCATACCTGAGGATTTGCTTTACAGCACCCAAATCCTTCATCGCAAATGATTTAGCTAGTTTTCTTTTGAGCACATTTATATCCTGCACGTTAGACCCTGCAACAAGCATGTCATCCACATATAATAACAAGATAATATATCTTCCGTTATCTAGCCTCTTGAAATAAACACAGTGGTCAGAATGACATCTATCATAACCTTGTTCTGTCATAAACTTATCAAATTTTAAATACCACTACCTTGGAGCTTGCTTAAGGCCATACAAGCTCTTCTTCAACCTGCAAACCAAATTCTCCTTCCCTTTGACCTCATACCCTTGTGGTTGCTGCATATAAATCTCTTCCTCCAAATCCCCATGGAGAAAGGTCATTTTTACATCTAATTGTTCAAGATACAAATCTTCTACTGCCACTAGACTTGAAATAGTTCTAATTGAAGTCATTTTAACAACAGGAGAAAATATTTCATCAAAGTCTATACCTTTATTTTGTGCAAACCCCTTTACAACAAGTCTAGCCTTGTACCGCTTCTTTCCTCCATCTTCTTCCTTCAACCTGTAAACCCATTTATTCTGCAATACCCTTTTTTCTGCAGGCAACTGAACCAGATCCCAAGTCTAGTTTCTTACCAGTGAGTCCATCTCCTCATCCATGCCTTGCTCCCACTTCTTTCTAGTTTCTACCTGCATTGCTTCTTCAAAACATTCTGGCTCACCAGAATCAGTCATCAATAAATAATAGAGTGAAGGAGAGAATCGTTCAGGGGGTCTACTTAACTTGGTAGAATTTCTTACAGTTGCCGGAGTTTTAGGTACTTGCTGCTGCTCTTGATTTTCTGGTGCTTTTGGAACTTCACTTTCTTTGATTTCATCAAGCACTGTGTACTCTGTGTTTTCCTTTTCTTCTTTCTTTCCCTGCAACTGTTCTTTGTACATGACCTTTTCACTGAATACTACATCTCTACTCCTAATGATTTTGCGATTTTTAAGATCCCATAAGCGATAACCAAAATCATCAACCCCGTATCCAATAAAGGTACATTTCTTGGATTTAGCCTCAAGCTTTGTTCTATCATCTTTATCAATATGGACAAATGATTCACAACCAAAAGTTCTCAGAAATGAGTATTTTACCTGTTTACCTGTCCATGCCTCCTCTGGAATGCCACCATCCAAAGTGCTTGAAGGCCCTATGTTTATTAAATAAACAGCAGTGTTTACAGCATCAGCCCAAAATTGTAAGGGCAACCCTGCATGCAATCTCATACACCTTGCACACTCCATGATCGTTATGTTCATCCTTTCTGACACACCATTTTCTTGGGGTGTTCCAGGGATTGTATTCTCTCTGCGAATCCCATTGTGTGAACAGTAACTGTCAAACTCCTTGCTGCAGTACTCGCCTCCATTATCAGATCTGAGAGATTTCAACCTTTTTCTTGTCTCATTCTCAGCCAAAGCTTTCCACTTCTTAAAAGTACCAAACACATCAGATTTATGTCTCATTAGAGGAAATTTCAACTCAAAATGGGCCTTTTAAATTTTATTCAAATTCCATGTCATCATGTGTTAGCCAATGAAATTGATTTAAATTTGAAATACCGTATAGGTCTTAAACACTTTTTTAATATAAATTTGGGGATAGGTATCATTAAAAAAACTACTTTTTTTGTTTGTATTTTTGACATATCTCCCTGTGTTTTTACTCAAATTCCGCATCCAACGAGCTCTCCCGATCGAAATTTGAGTAAAAACACGGGGAGATATGTCAAAAATACAAACAAAAAAGTAGTTTTTTTATTTTCTTCCTCCAAAATTAATAAATATTATTTTATTATTTTAATTATTATTTTATTAGTTCATTTTAGGAGGCCCATTTTGAGTTGAAATTTCCTCTAAGGAATGCAATAAACCCAAGTTTTTCTAGTTCCAACATCAATAAAAGTAACATAATAATGAGAGCCACCAAGAGATTGTACCTGAGCTAGTCCCCATACATCTGTATGGACAAGCTCTAACTTTTCACTCTTCT
>LPNX010251226.1:4988-17907 GCA_001517045.1 Pseudotsuga menziesii
TGGAGAGAGAGGGAGAGAATTTAGTGGTAGGGAGGATGGAGATTATAAGAGATATAAATAGAGGGGGGTAAGGGTTGTGGGGGAGAAAGAGAAAGAGAATTTAGTGGTAGGGGGGATGGAGATTATAAGAGATAAAAATAGATCGGGGTAAGGGTTGTGGGAGAGAGAGAGAGGGGGGGTTGGTTAGTGGTAGGAGTAGGAGAGATGGGAGGGTTAGGGAGAGATATGGTGGGTGTTAAGGGGTTGGGGGAGAGGGAAAAGAGGAGTATGGTTTGAGGGTAATGGATAGGTGGAGTAGGGGGTCGAGGTAGTTGACAAAGAGAGAGATGAGGGGGTGATTAGGGGTAGGAGTGAGGAGGGGGATTAGGGGAGAGAAAGAGATAGAGATATTGAGGGTTAGGAATTTGGGGAGTATGGTAGTTAGAGGTAGTAGTGGAGGTATAATTAAGAGGTATATGAATTTGGTATTAGGTTTCATAATAGTTATATTGACAATAGGTTGAGGGAGGGGGAGTAGGAGAGAGATGGGGGTTATAGGTGTACAAGAGAGAGAGGGGTGTTTAGAGATATAAGGGGTATAGGAATAGAGAGAGAGTGGGGGAGTGAGTGTTGTGTGTGTGTGTGTGTGTGTGTGAAAGAGAGAGAAGGGGGGGAATTAGGGGTAGAGGGGAGGATGATTTTGGGGAGAGAAAGAGAAAGAGATCAATGGGATTACGAGTTTGGGGAGGAGTTTGGAATTTAAACAGAAGGTAATTATTGTCACTAGTACAAGTGATCAATTTTTCCATGTAAAAACGTGGCAATATCCATGAAAAAGTGTGGATATTGCCACGTCTAAGTGTTTTTTTTCGTGGAAACAATTCTGTCGCAATAGAGATGACCCCTGATTTGCATTGCAAGAGAGACAATGTTATATATTTTGTTAGATGTCTAAGCCATCACTATATCCATGCCTGGCCATCTCTATATCCACTCCTAGCCGTCTCTGTATCCACGCTCTGTATAAGGTTTTTAAAAAAAAATGCAAACCCAGGAATAAGACGTCGCTATAGCCATGCCTTGCTGTCTCTGTATCCACACCTTGCCATCTCTGTATCCACGCCTGGCCATCACTGTATCCATGCTTTGTATAAGTTTAAAAAAAAAATGCAAACCCTAGGAATAGCGACGGGGATGCTATACCTGCGACATGCAGACTAGGAAAAGTTCCACGTCATGCCGTTGCTATAGCAATGCTCTGTATAGGTTTTAAAATATATATATATATATAGTGATGCCCTGTTAGAATTTTGGCCCGTCTTGCTGCTACTACAGCCCTACCATTCTACTTGAACTAGCCCTAAAGACTAACCCCTCACCATTGCCTACCCTACCATTTATCTCCTAGGATAGAACCCTCTCATCCTAGCGTAAAAACTCCCTAATGCTAGCACTCTAACACTTACCCCTATCAGAAACAAGGGCTTTGGACCTCTTGTTTTCAGACTGTCATGCCATTTAGGGAAGCTTTAAACTACTTGTACCTTGGCTCACCCTAAGCCTAAACCATTTCCTAACTTCCTTACTAACCTAAAGTTTATAATGCCTCTCATCCTAGCCCTCCATCCATCATACCTTAGGTCCATTGGCTTCTCACATTATAGTCTGAATTATCATTTAAAGGAATCTCTAAACTACCTCTTCTATATCATGTCCTAACTTTTAGAAGAAAAGCAATATCATCATTGTATAAGAGGAGAGTGATAATGAGTCAGACCATATTATTACTAATGCACCGCTCCTCTTATATTCTAAAAATTGCTCATTTTCATCCATATAAATGCCAAAAAAAATAGGATAAAGAGAACAACCATACTTAACACCCTTATTACAATTAATTAACACCCTTATTACAACCATATTACACCCTTAACCGACACCTACAGGCGTCGCTTAAGCAACGGTATGGTATTTAAAAAAAAAATATTGTGTTGTTTTTTTTTTCAACGAGTATATGTCCTTTTTTAATTAATATCTTAGTTATTTCCCTTATAAAATCCTACTTTAAAACTCATCAAAATTACTACAGAGGCTTCCTGGGATTGTTCAAAACTTGATTACATTATATGTAATCATCCATATTATCATAGTCAGTGTATATCATTGAATTCAGCTATAACAAGAATCAAATTCCATTTCGTCACTCTTAATGATACGAGGCTTAGGTAGACACTCATGAACCCAGATTGTTTAAGAGATGAAAACTGTTCAGTTACAAAAAGGGGTTACATTGTCATAATTGAGTTTAGTAAAGAATTTAATATTCACTGCACAAAGCAATACCAAGAATTTTACAAAGAAACCATGATGCTGAAAATACCTTGGAAAAATGAGAGATAACCAAGTAAATAGCCATGGAGAATGGAAAAGAGACATCTGCACATCATTACCTCAAATAATTCACGCAATTCAGAGTCCTCCACATTACTATTAATATTTCACACAAATAATGTTCTGGAAGGATGTTCACCATAAGGATGCTCTCCCGGAACAGTACCAAGGCCATTTGAAATTCCATAGGTAACATTTCCATTTCCTGCTAAGTTATCTAAGATTGACCTGTGTATGTTCCCATTCAGACCTTCCTAAGAATCAAAATCTAACTCCATGCCCCTTCCACTACTAAATATATCACATTCTTCCAAATCTTCAACCTGGGTGGGCAATCCACTCAAATCGAAATCGTCCATAATTCCAGCCAAAAGCTCGTCCTCATCATCAGGAAGATTTCCTATGGTCTGGGACTTCATGTCCTGAAGAGGATCCAAAGCCAATGCTCCTTGATGTAATTGATTTAGAAGAGAATCTATTGTATCAGCATATTTTCCATCATTCTCCTCATCTGTAACATTCACTGTAAACATCCAAGAATAATAAGCATAAAGAAAAATTTCAATTGAATACATCCTCTCATTCCATAAAATGATCATAAAATTTGTACAATTGTAGGGAACATTAGACCTTACATTTTTCTTGGAACATTACAGGCAATGAACTTGAAAATAGACTTGTGTCACTTGAGGAATGAAATCCATCATTTTTAGTTTCACGACCCTTTGTGGACCCCTCCTTTGATGGAGGAATTGCCACTGTTAAGTTCTGTACTGGATGACCTAAACTCAAAATCATTCTTGATAAGGATTTTGTCAAGTTGATAATACAATAAATGATTTACAGGAGAGACATAAGATTGGTCAAAGACAAGTTACCATAAAAAGCCCTTGACTGGTCTGTAGAGTGATCCATTGCATTTCCTTAATTGTAGCACCTGTAAGAAAACTGAGACAAATGTCAAATCCATCATATAGTGATGGTAAGTGGACATGAGAATAATAGCAAGAATGCAGAACATAGTGACAAATGGTAAGTGCAGATGAAAATAACAGCAAAGATGCAGGTAATAGTGACAAATTTGAGCATTAAAAATTTTGATGACTGAAAGATAAAAAAGGTGCATAGGCCTAAACCAATGAATCATAATGAAGTATAAACAGAAAACCATCTCAAAATAGAACGTATCAACAAAATAATGTTGTCTAGAGTTCTTGCATACAGCATATACAAAACTTTCATGAAACAAAAATGTGTATACAGAAAACATTGCATTTTGCGGTAAGACACATTATGTTGACACTAATACAACAATAAATCCTTTAAAACAAAATTCTAATTTATCTTCCTACAATGTTCAACTACAGAAACATGTTTCAGTTTAACAGTTTACAACTCAGCAGTAATAAATTTAAAAAATTGTATGTGATATCTTTTCCCCCATTACCATTACACTTTCCTATTCAGGCCTCTAGAGAATTTCCTTCCAAAATCATTCTATATATGAGAACTAAATAAAGACATGATTCCTCTGAGCCTACAACATACATTGAGATGAAAAAGTATTTGCAGGTACCTATTGGTGTTGCTGGCTTAAGAAAGAAAAGATTTCAGAACTCCAGACCTGGAAATTGAAATCAATATTAATGTCTACAAGGAGCCAAAAAGGTCTATGGGCCTAGATACAATGTACAATTAGGATATAGCAAGGGGAGTACCTATCATACCTCCCACTAAATTCTAGGAGAAAAGAAAAGAAAGGTAAGGAGCAAAATAGGTCCAAGCAATACTACAAAAGATGAAGGAATGAGGAATGTAATGCCATAGATACAGTGGAGGATGAAAAGTTCTGCTAGCCACAAAGCCGTGGCCAATCTCCCCAACCATTCAAGGACAAAGGAAGGAAGAGAGAGAACTGCACTATCGAACAATCTTTGTAGAAGGTAAATGCATGTTGGCACAACTTCCACTTGTGACCCTTTAGAAATGAAGTTCATTGAAAGTAGCTCACTTTTAGACATTAAATGTCATGATTTTCATGTTGCCAAGGTTGGCTTATAACCCATGCTTGTTAGGGAAAGAGCTAAAAATATCAAGTTGTTAAGACCTGTGCAATGAATTCTATCTTTGACCACTTAACTTTCATAGAGGATGAACCACCAAAACACTCTGGACTTAATGGACAAGCGAGATTTCCAAATTCCTGGAAATATTCATATCAAAGTCACTAAAAACTCAAAACTCCTACTCCACCCCACCCCCACAAGTATGGTCTCAAAATTTTGTGGTCAACTCCTTCTTACTCCCCTCTCATGGAAATTTTCCTTCATAGGGGGAAAAGTTGCCATAGGCAATGATTTTCATGTTGCCTGGCAATTTTTTATAAGTCGGGTTCCTTTTTATCAAGAAAAGAAGGAATGGTGTTTTGTTTAATTAAGCCCCAACTAACAAGTTTATATCCTAGGTTGACACCACTTTCATGTGTTAATCCTTGCTGCATATTACAGTGCAAGTTCAAAAGATAGAGTTGGATTTGATTCACTTGCACCAACTCCTATATCAATATGGAGGGGCACCATGCACCATGCACCATGAACAGAGAACCTCCTGCTACATCCCCAACTTCCTCTGCTAGATATCAAATGTCACAACAGAGTGAGAGAATGCCTAGGCAACAAACTAGCCAAGTCACAAGGGAGAGGAGAAAGAGTCACCACAGTTGGACACACAGCCCTCCTGCATGGCCATTAAATGACAAGCTTTCAACCCTCCAGTTGGCATGGCTGTCTTTAATTTTATCATTGCTCCAGGCAGGTCTATGGAAAGGGTCTCTGAGAAAGATCCCAGTTTCAATAGAGGACACATTTTGGATAGAGCAGACATCTAAAGATACTTCATTACTCACACTTTGTGAGCAGTTAGTTTTTTGTGTATTGAAGGATGGGCAATCAAGTGTTTTGCTGAAAATATTGACATCCCTCTTGAGCATGCATGTCGGGGCACTGCAAAAAGCTATGATTTTTGTTCTTGATGGAAAAGAATGCGAAGATGATGCACTGTTTTCACTAAATTTTCTACTTCAAGCAGGTTATGACAAGTCAAAGCAGGAAGAGCTGTTGGGGAAGCTAGGAGCTAGCTTTAAGCTTATAGAGTCTGTACTTGGAACTCTGACAAAGTTTAGAGGAATTGTGAGCAAAGAAAACACAGGGAACCTAAAAAAACTTTTTCTAAGCTCCTCGTTGCATGGTTTCCAATCACACGTTCATCCAGGGAGTGCAGCTGTGGTCTCTTCTACCCTCTCTGTTGAGGGATTTTTGTATACAATTGAGCAATTTTTCAGAGCAAGACATGCATCTGGTGGTGTATCATATTCATTTGTTGAAATCTCAAATGGGTCTATGCTCATTTTCACTAAAGCATAGGACCTCATCATTAAGAAAAGTAAAACTGATATCAGCATACAGGTCCTAGCACTCATCTCTGTTTGAATCTCTATGTGGAACAAACTCTGAAGAGGTAGTTTTCAAATATTGTATAATTACCCCTTTATTGGGTATATAACATGCCACCCCTAGTCAAAATGCTTTATCTAGAATACATGGCTAAAATGACCATCAGTGGAAATGATCTTTCCTGGATGTGCCAAGAGGCTTTGGACACAAGGCCACACTGGGGAGAAAGTAAATGCAGATCTTATTATGTTGATATCTAAAGGAACATGAAATGAAACTGAGTGGTCAATAGCCTATAACTTTTCTTAATGTGGCTACTTGAATCAAACATACAACTGCCCAAAGTGTTCGACCTGAGCAAACAGGGTTTCTCAAAGGCCATTTCATCCTCGATAATTTTATTACTCCTAGGCAAGTATTGACTGGGAAAAGGAAGCCTAGTCAAAAGGTCATTATCTAATGTTGATTTTCACAAGGCATAAAACAAAATTTAGTGGGATTCCATCATCAATATGCTCTAATGGCTAGATTCTTGAAGTTTTCTTTACTGAAGCAGTCACAACCATTTCTTCAAATGCCTCTACTAGTTTGTGTCAATGGACAGCTATCAGCAACATCTCTGCTTCATCATTCCCATCAGATGGGAGTTGCCTCTGGCCCCTTGTTTGTATGTTATTATAGTCAATGCTCTAGGATATCTTCTTAGAGTTTCTGAGTTCTGGAACAAATTTGGGGAACTCACTTCTTGCTGATGAGCAGTTACTTAACATCCATTTTGCTGATGACTCAGCTCTCACTCCAAACATATCTTGTAACTCTATTAAAGGTACAAAGCAATTTGCTTCCTTGACCTTTTTGCAAAAGATGCTAGAGATATTGTGAGAGAGGAAAGTACGGGCATTCATCATAGAGAAAGAAGGATTTCAAGTGTGGCTTAACATCAAACAAAAACAAATTCAACCATAATTCCCTTTTGAAATTTGATGTACCTGTAAACATTATTTGGGATCAAGTTTTGCACAAAATGGAAAAAAAGCTTCAACAATGGGCATGCAAAGATGTTCACTTTGCAAGACAAATCATCATCATGGTTAGAAACCTGGATACAAGTCATGTTTTAACTCTTCTTGTTTATTTCCTAGTGCATGATACTAGCAGTAGAAGATTATTCTTTGACCCTTTCTCTGGGGGGAAGCGACAGGGTGGAAAAAAGGGATAGTCAGTTTCCTGGGACCTCTAATTTTCCAGAAATGATGGAAGGAATGGGCTGACAGATATTAGTATTAGAGGGATTGTGTTAGTAGCAAAATAGGTCATCAGAGCCATAAGAAGAAATTGGACAGGATATATACTTGTCTACAATTTCATACAGAATGTTACAAATGTACAAGGTATACTCAAGTGATATGAAATTTCATAGTGAGCTCAAAGATTTTTAAATATTTGGTTCATGTATAGTATATGTGACAAGCATGCTAGTGACCTACATACTTTTACTGTAATTTGCAAGATGATCCCCAATGAATAATTGTTTTAGTCAATTTTGAATGCTCAAGGCTACAACTGGCTCACAGACAACAACCCCCCGATTTCCACATTGGGCAGGGAAGAGCCAGTTCTCATGTTTATCATGCAAACCCCTCAGATAATCTAGTGACACGTTATTTTCTTCTGCTCTTTTTTGTAACTGCAAACGTCTATGGCATGTGTCTGGACTGGCCCTTAAGTAAATAAATCCATCAGGAACAAGCCCAGGTAAAACAAAAACAACTATATCAAACCATACTACAAATCTCACAAAATATGAGAAGGAGAGAGAAAACATGGTAGATAACCAATGTACATGAAGCACCATAATTAACCTACAACAGAAATGTAAGAGAGAATACCCACATGCTGTCCTGTTCAAGATCTTCAGTGAACTGGTTCAAAAAGTCCAATGAAAACATGTGCAAGCATACCTGTCATGTTAAGAAGGGCCAATTAAGCCATAAGTTATGCACAACCATCAAGATAAAAAATTAACAATAAATTTACTACTCACTAGTAATACACAAAGGCAAAATTATAACAACAAAGTATTCTCACATACATATAACCCAAAAACAATTTTACCAGTAACAAGAGTCGTAAATATGTACAGTCTCATTGAGAGACCTCATGTCAACTTAGGAATGGTACTTACATAACATAAAATAAACCATAAAATCTGTTTCTTATCATTTACAAGTTATATCCCATTATAATAAAGGGCAGATGAGCACACACAAATAGCGATACTAAGTGAAGTCACTTACACTATGTCAAACATCGTAATTACACACAAATAGCGATACTAAGTGAAGTCTCTTTCCAGGTAACCCCAAAGAAATGATATGCCCATCCAAATTCCCAACAGTTTGTTTATAATCCTTAACCACAACAGATCTTCATATATTTCTATAAAGGAAGCATTTCTAAGTGACATGCAAACAATCTACAAATGGAAAAGGTTTAAGAACAGAAATAATTGTAAAGAGAAAAAAATCAGCATTCACTGCAACTGTTTCACCATGTTAACATATGGCTAGTAGCCTAAAGTTCGAACTTATAAGTACTTAACAATGTTAACTTATGGATTTTCAAAATTTTGTACATCCATCACCAGATACGTATCCTGATAACTTAGGTTTTACTTGGTTTTAGGGGTAACCTACTTTCCATATCCTAAGGTGATAAGCCCTCATGAGTGTGCTTAAACTGGATGCAAAAATTACACTCTAGCAGAAGAATTCATAAATCCTATTCTCTATCCCCTTCAAGGATTAAATAAAATCTCTCTTCTAGTAAGAAAAACAGAAAAATAAAATAAAATTAGATGGCGCTTTTGAATGCAAAGATTCTTTCCATATCTATATCCACAAATGAAGATATAAATTCACAAATTAGTATTTCCAAGTTGAGAATAGTTAACAAACAGGCAGGTATGAGACTACTAAAAGTTACTGAAGTTAAGGATCTAGTCAGATGGAAGAAGAGGAGAATGAACTTTGCTTTTGAAAACTAGGGAATAGAATAGAACAAAATAACTTTTTAAATGGAAACAGGACAAAATAATATAAAGGACAAGACAAACTTACACTGTCACAAATAGTTGTCCTCTCCTATCCTGTTTAAATTTAGCTTACTAGAATTCTAGTGGAGCAAAAGGCAAATGAACTTCCTTTTAATCAGTTGGCATGAAATTCCTGAAAATATCCTATTAATCAGTTGGCATGAAATTCTTGAGAATAGGAAAGGTCCTGGAAGGTCTTATCTGAGCTATCTTTGCTCAGTTAAGGTAAAGACAAATTCTCTCACTCCCCTCCCTTGTTTAGGATTAATTAAAGGAAGAACATATTCGCTTCAGGTTTGTGTGTCATGGTGGGATCTTTTGAAGTTTATAAGCCCTTCTTGTTGACATGCAATCCCTGAGAGAAATCTATTTCCTATCATGTGCACTCACCGAATAAGACAATATTTAACGTTTGGAGGTTTGAACATATTTTTAAATAAAGTATTCATGTTTAGTCTCCCATTTCTGCTCAACTACCAAGTAACAACGATCATAGCTGCGCTCCCAAAGTGGGGGCTAGATTGGAGCTGTTAAATATTTTCCACTTGAGAGAATCATTTTTTTGTATAATGCATTAATAAAAAATAATGAGACTTGATGCAACATTGTGGAAACATAGCTCCAGTTTAGTTTAAGTAGCTCGATGTGACTTTGGCCTAAAAGGGACAAAGCTGTTCAGTTTGGATTTTCAAGCACATAGTACTATGCTGAACCCTTGGCAGATTGGTATGTCCTGTGTTATAAACTACTCCACTCTTTGCAAGAAAATATAATAATCTAGATAGATCAGATAAGCTAAAAATGGGTAGAGAATATGGGCCTTATTACTGTATTGTTAATTTCCAAGAAATTGTTAGAGGAGATGTATTCATAGCCCAATTTAGAAAAGGAGGGTTTCTTATGACCATTATGCCCACCCACTTTCCTTGATGATTTCTTCATGTTTCTGACAATACTCTCCATTCTTAAATATGCTAATAATTTATAGGAGCTTTGCAACCTCTTTAGCAATTTATTAAACTAGATCGAAACCTTTACTTTCATCTAGCTCTTTGAAATCCTCAATCTTGTTGCTGAGAAACTTGGTCCTTCAAATGAACACTGGCTTGCAATCCAAGAAACAGAGGGATTCTCTGAATCAAATAATGGCTTTGTTAGGGGACCATTTATTGCTTAGTAGGCACTTGTCTGCATTCCTATTGACAAAGGGATCCTCTGAATCAAATGATGCTTAGCTTTATTAGAGGGCCATTGATTTCTTAATATGCTCTTGTCTGAACTATCTAAACCGTTAGACCCAACTTATCAATTTTGTATGCCCTATACAGTGTTCACTATGCCCTCAATTGTAGAGTCTGAAATCATATCCCTCTTAATATGATGATGTTTTGATTTTGATCTAGTTAGACTCGGGGAACAAACATAACTCTACACTCACTAAGTACCCATGTTCTTGCTAGGGAGGTCCACACCAGCTTTAGTCTATTGTAAGTTTGGTACCAGGGTATGCTCGAAGTTGCCTTTTGTAAGGGCGGACAACCGGTGAAATCCTATGAGTTTACCCTGGCATGCCATGCCGTTGATAGTTTGCCCCATTTTTTGACTGGATAAATAGGGATATATTTAAGTTGTTGAGTTTATGTGATGACTCTTTCTGATTTGTACAAGTTTTGTATCTCTAAAAAATTTCAAGCAAGGAGCTGATGAAAATTAGAGAGCCCTCTTATAAATTACCAAACTATTACACCTATAGCTAATGAAAATAACCAGTGTCTTCTTTCATTCCTTTATTGCTGATCTTCAAATCAAATCATCAAATAGTGCTCTTTAAAACAAGCATAATTATTCCACATGAATTCTTTGCATACATATTATAATAAATCTCTTGTAAAAATTTTGCTAGGCAACGATAGGCAATGTATTATTTTTACATGGATACTGATGTCTGTGTATACCTAATAATGGAAACACAGGAGCTTCCATTGGCCTGAATTATTTTTTCCCCACTTAGAAGCATTCTAGGCTAACTGCATCTCTAATTAATATTTCTAAGCTGCAGTAGGCAACAGACTCAGCTAATTCAATCTCTTGAACATAAAGTCATTATTAAGGACAAACACTAAATTAGTTGCTGCATGAGAAGAAGAAAATTCAAAAAATACAAATATCACAATTTAGTTTATACCTTTTAGAAGCTTCCATGCCATTTGCTAGGAAACATAATGCATAGCAAGTATTTCAAGCACCCGTCTTGTTGTAAGCATAGCAGTCTGGAAAACCACAAAAATAACACAGTTAAAACAAAAATTCCATTTAAAACGTCCATGACATCTGGTGTGGCTTTGGCACATACACAATTCATGAACAGTCGCAACTGGAGAATTACTCACACAATACAGATATTCCAATCATTAAATCAAAATCACAGTGCTCTGTTTTCAAAAATACATCCTGTTAGCCATATATTGAGATACTTTTCTAATTCTAAATTTGTAGCCAATTTCAGGTGTATTTCATACACTTCTACCAATTTCGGGTGTATTTCATACACTTCTACCAATTTGCACTTGTAATAAGGAGATGGAACCCTAAATTTTTGTCTGGCATATTTCATTATTCCAAATGTAGTATGAGAACCAACAAGTTGAGAGAAATGAATGCGCTCTCCTCTACGCTTCTCCATAGCTAGGGTTTTTCCCTAGCCGCTACAGAACTATCTCCATTTCCCCCCTACAAGTTCACACCATGTCATCCATGGATTCAAACTCCCTCAAGCCTAGATTTCCCAGCCAAGGATTGATACCTTCGAACCTAAATTAAGCTGCTTCTTTCCCATTCACCATCAGTCCTTTAGTCGTTGTAAAGGGAAAATTGTCATTTAAGAATGTTGTTTCATCTTCAGACTTACATAGCTTTGCTCAGTGCTCTGTTTCTGTGGAAAAGGATGCCACAAATCCCACACAAACTGATTCCTATCATAAGCATGGACTTGTTTGCCGATTTGTAACTGATGGCATACATTGATAGATCTACATAGCTGGGCTTATCAAAGCTGGAAGCCCCTTCTATCGGAGGAGGGCTTATTTCTACCCATGTCCACTAGATTTCTCCATTGTTGAGTTTGATGCAGTAGCTGATAGGGATCAGTTTCTCTCTGAATGAAGCCCCAGTAACCTACCTTTAACACCTTAGTGAATTGTTTAACCTCAGTTCCACTGTGTAAGGAAACCCTAACCTTTCCCTAAAATTCTGGCCTCTTGAGACACTGGCGGAGATTGAAAATGGCATAGGCAAAGTTCATTACTGCAGACCTGAAACAACAGAAAGACAATGGACAACCTCTGCAAGGATTTGTGTTGACATGGATCTTTCCAAAAGCCTTCCTGAAGTGATATGTGGAAAGTTGAAATAGAAGCTTGACTATGAGCACGTTACCTTCTATTTCCAATCTTGTTTTGCTGTTGAGCACACAATCACCTCTTTCCCTAATCACAAACTTGTTCATGACCTAGGGAAGCGAAGCAAGGTAGACCCCATGCCAAAAGGAAATCCAATCAGAATCCTACATGGTGGAACAGTGCCAATGCAAACCACCGACTGATAGAAATGGAGAATGAAGTAGAAAAGGCCTGCCCATTACTCCACCAAAAGGCATCCACTCCAGAAATTGCACTCAAAGTTGCATCGATCCATACCAATTCTAAAGCAACCCCCTCTCAGAAAGAATCTATCAGCCAAGGGGAGGAGAGACCTATGGAGAAAGTAGAACCTGCTACGTAGGAAAAATTACTCAATACTCGACTCGACTCAGGACAAATGCACAATAAACGACGGCGCTGTCATTCAGTACTCAACTCGATCTCAAAAAGGAATTTACCAAAATGTATTGTCAAATTATACATCCCCATTGATAATGACCTGTCAATGTTGCCATGCCTTGATATGAGAACATGTTGATGGTGCTTGAGACTAAGGATATATATTTAGGGCTCGAGGATGTTTT
>LPNX010251226.1:25592-41749 GCA_001517045.1 Pseudotsuga menziesii
GTTTTAATTCTCCCATGGATGGAGAATCGTTTTTGGAAATGCCTAGCAGATTGAAGAGGGAACCACGATTTCAGAATGGTTGTTGAGATGTCTTCACCCATGGGAAGCTATTGAACATTCTGTGAAGTCAATTTTGGTCATAGGGATTTTCTCCCCTGATTTTCGTTGTTGTTTTGGCTTCCATGATGTTTTCCTTCAATCCCAGATCTTGTAATTGTTGTGTAGGCATTCTTCATTTGGTCTAAATGATTTGGGTTACTTGGGTGGTTTTCCCCAATTTTTCATATTCAATTTTGGGTTCCCAGGATGTTTTTTCCATACCCAGAACTTGTCTTTTGTTGTGTAGTGCATCCTTGTGTTGGCCTGGCTGAGTAAGTCCAAGAACCCATCTCTTATTGGGTTGACTATGGGTGTATAGCCTTGTTGTGTGTGAGTCTGTTTCCCCTAGTTCCTTGTGGGAATCATTCCCATCTCGAGGGTGGCAGTGATGCCGAGAGATTAAGGAGTGAAATGGCCTATGGTTGGGTAGAACATTGCAATGACATAGATAGTTGTGGGAAATATTCTTCTTAAGATAAGTATTCTTGTGCATTTAACCCCTACAATGTATTTGCTTTGTAAATTATTCATGAACATGTGGAATGCTTGAACAAGATGAATGTTTCTTGTTTTATGAGTGATGAACATGCCTCAATGTGTTGAATTGATGAATTGTTTCCGCTGTATAATTGCAATTGTATGCATATGTCTATGTTTTCTTTTAATGCATTTTTAAATTATGTTATGGGGCTTAGATTGTCAGATTGGTGATGGTATGAATGACCAAATATGTCCAAGACTTTTGTTAACAGGTTGAATTTCCGCAATTATTCCTTTTCGCAATTTGCAGGATGCGGGATGCGGGAATGTCCTTCTGTAAATTCTATTCCCTGCATATTTCCTTCTGCAACTCTTCTTTCCGTAACCTGTGAGATGGAGGAATGTCCTTCTGTAAATTCTATTCCCCGCGGATTTTCTTTTGCAACTCTTATTTCTGCAACTTGTGGGAGGCGGGATGCGGAAACGTCCTTCTGCAATTTGGATTTCCACAACTCTCCTTTCCGCATGCAGGATTGCAATTTCCATATTTCCTTGATTTCACAACTCAAGCTTTCTGCACCATTGATTCTTGCGGGTTAATTCTCAACCGTTGATATGTCTCTAGATGCGGTCATCAATGGTGACCATCGATTTTCGTTGTGATCTTTCTCTGTCATTCAATCTCCTATGAGATATTTCTTTGTGGATCGTTGAATTGATCATTGACAGGATCAATTTATCTTATGTTGGGAAGTTGGAGAATTTATCCACAGACTTGAATAGAGTGAACACAAGATGAATTCATGCCTCTATAGATTTCTGTAAATATTGGGAATCCATCAAAATACATACATATTTCAATGAAATTCCAGTGGGATGCTCCTGAAACAATCAAAGTAAGCAATTATGGTTGGGAACCATGATTTCAGAATGGTTTCTAAGCTGTCTTCACCCACGTGAAGCTATTGAATGTTCTATGAAGTCGATTTCAGTCATAGGGATATTGTCCCCTGATTTCCATTGTTGTTTTGGCTTCCATGATATTTCCTTCAATCCCAGAACTTGTAACTATTGTGTAGGCATTCTTCGTTTGGTTTGAACAATTTGGGTGTGAACAGAGGTCATTTTTTCCTTTGGAAGGCAATCCAACTTTTCTGAACGATTTGGGTTACTTGGGTGGTTTTTCCCCATTTTCCATATTCGATTTTGGCTTCCCAGAACTTTTTGTCCATACCCAGAACTTGTCTTTTTCTATGTAGTGCATCCTTGTGTTGGCTTGGCTGAGTAAGTCCAAGAACCCATCTATTATTGGGCTAACTGTGTTTGGATGTGATTATTGGCTTGACTGTGGGTGTATAACCTTGTTGTGTGTGAGTCTGTGTTCCATAGTTCCTTGTGGAAATCATGCCCAGCTCAGGGGTGGCAGTGATGCTGAGTGATTAAAAAGCACACTGACATATGGTTGGGTGGAACATTGGAGTGACATAGCTAGTTGCGGGAAAGATTCTTCTTAAGATAAGTATTCTTGTGCATTTAACCCCTGCAATGTATTTTCTTTGTAAATTATTCATGAACATGTGGAATGCTTGAACAAGATGAATGTTTTTTTTATTAGTGATGAACATGCCTAATGTGTTGAATTGATGAATTGCTTCCTCTGTATAATTGCAATTGTATGCATATATGTATGTTTTCTTTTAATGCATTTTTAAATTATGTTATGGTGCTTAAATTGTTGGATTGGTGATGGTATGAATGATCAAATCTGTCCAAGAATTCTGTTAACAAGTTGAATTTCCACAACTCTTCCTTTCTGCAACTTGCGGGATGCAGGATGCGGGAACATCCTTCTGTAAATTCTATTCTAGCCAGATTTCCTTCTGCGACTCTTCTTTCTGTAACCTGCGGGATGTGGGAACGTCCTTCTGTAAATTTTATTCCCCATATATTTCCTTCTGCAACTCTTCTTTTTTCAACTTATAGGATGTGATATGCAGGATGCGGAAATGTCCTTCTAGAAATTGGATTTCCACAACTCTCCTTTCCGCTTGTGGGATGCGGGATGTGGGATCACAATTTCCATATTTCCTCGATTCCGTAACTCAAGATTTCTGCACTGTTGATTCTTGCGGGTTGATTCTCAGCCATTGATCTGTCTCTAGATGTGGAACAAATGGTGACCATTGATTTTTGTCATGATCTTTCTCTGTCGTTTGATCCCCTCTGAGATTGTTCTTTGCGGATCGTTGAATTGATCATTGATAGGATCAATTTCTCTATTGTTGGGAAGTTGGAGAATTTATTCAAAGAATAGAATAGAGTGAACACAAGATGAATTCATGCCTCTATAGATTTCTGTAAAAATCAGGAATCCATCAAAATACATACAAAATTCAATGAACTTCTTGCGGGATGCTTCTGCAACAATCAGAGAGAGCGGTTATGGTTGCGTTCTATCTCTAGTGGTCATAAGGGGATGTGACAGTGTGGTATTAGAGTAAAGGTTGCAGCACTAGGGCCTAAATGGGCCAAGTTGAAGTAATAAAAATGGAAAAGAACACCCATGTTGTGATTATACAGAGCTGCTGGTTGCAACATTGGTATAAATGTGCTAAGGCAATTGGTTGAAGAAAGAAAACTACAGAGTGCTATTTAGCAGAATTTTTAAACTTGTCCAACCCAACGAAATGCACCGTGATCGTGATCTGAATTCTACTACGATCTTGACTGTTCATGCCTACAATAAGCAGTTGGTAAGTCATTTATTTTGATTTATGAGATTATCTAACAAATGCTGGTGTTAAAACATTTTGCAGAGTCATAGTGCAGATTGAAAAGTGGATCTTGGTCCAATCAAGAGGGCGAAAGAAGATCAACACCAAGAAATATTAATAGCATGGATAATGCATAGAGATTTGGTATGCAGGACTGCAAGTCCATGAATGCACCAATGACTACCAACTTGACAAAGTTGTAGGACTCATCCTCTAGTTCACAGAATGTGGAATCTACTCTATATAGACAGCTCATTAGTTCCCTGATGTATCTCATGCATATGAGACCAGACATCTCCTACAAAGTGAATGCACTGAGTCAGTTCATTTCAGATTCGAAGCACATACACTTGGTAGCTGCCAAACATGTACTCAGCTATGTACAAGGGACTATCACTTATGGGTTCAAGTATAATTCTAACAGTGGAGTATTGTTATCTGGATATTCAGATTCATATTGTGATGGCAGTGTAGTCGACTGGAAAAGTACCTCTAGTTATTGCTTTAGTATGGGATCAAAAATGATCTCTTGGTCCAGCAGGAAGTAGGGTTTTATGGCTCAGAGTATAGCTGAGGTAGAATATATTACTGCAAGCGATGCTCGCAAGGAAGAAGTTTGTCTTAGAAAGTTGTTATTTGATATGTTCGAGGGAAATATTGACTCAACGATCATCCATTGCAATAATCATAGTTGCATAAAGCTTTCAAAGAATCCACTGTTTCATGACAGATCGAAACACATTGAAATTAGGTATCATTTCATTAGAGACCTAGTGCAGAGAGGTGCTCTGAAGTTGCAGTTCATTCATACAGATGAATATATTGTAAATATCTTGACCAAGCCTCTGACAACATCAAAGTTTGAGTACTTTCGTGACAAGCTTGGTATGGCAGAGAATGCCTCTCTTGCTGAGAGGGAGTGTTGATATTTTTATCAGCATCGAGAGCCCTTCTCTTTAGAGAATGGGACCACCTGGTCCGGGACCATGGTGAAGACTCAACCCAGTGTTGAGTGACCATTCTATTGAATGGTAGATATCTGGTCTGGGACCATGATATAAAACCAGATCTTCCCTCAGTAGACTCAACCTTGTGTTAAGTAGACATCTGGTCTGGCTTTACGATGTAGACCAGTCTGGGACTGGTAGACTCAACTTAGTTTTGAGTAGCCATTCTCTGGTAGAATGAAGAAACTGTAAGCCATAGACTAGGTCTGGGCATGTGTGTGGCACTTTGAACCTTGATCCATGGGATTGGTTTGCTTCTCCAAGGATTAGCTACCCTTGGTTAAGTTACCCTAGTACCAGATCTAGGTGTCACACAATGTGTGAGATAAAAGCATTAATAACTCTCTTGGTTTATCATGATATACTTTTGAAATAAAAAATTACCATAGGTAATGACCACAGGGGCACTTGATAAAATGCCAAAGTCAAAAGTCAAAAGAAATAAAGAATTTTTGTACCATAGGAAAAGGACCACAGGTGGAAGACAAAATTAAATAAGAACTTCTTATAAAAGTGAAAGGAAAAAAATAAAAGAACCTTTTTGGTAAAAGTGAAAGTGAAATTAGGAAAAGAATAAAAATATTTTTATTTTTATCTTTCCTAATCTTGTCCACCTAAAAGGACCACAGGTGGGAAACAAAATTTAATAAGGACTTCTTATAAAATTCAAAGGAAAAAAATAAAAGTACCTTTTTGGTAAAAGTGAAAGTGAAATTAGGAAAAGAACAAAAATATTATTATTTTATTTTTCCTAATCTTGTCCACTTACAGGTGAACAAAGGCTATAAAATAATATCAAGCCTTCTCATTTTTCACACACACTTTTTCTCTCACAAGTGATAAGACTATCTTATGTTCAAACACTCAGCTAGGGCTTTATCAACAAAGTCCATCTTCAACATTTTTGCACAACCATCTTTAGCATTCCATTATTTGGGTAGTTTTCAATAGTTTGATGTTTTCGGGTAGTTTTCAGTAGTCTGATATTTTCAGGCAGTTTTCAGCAGTCTGATATTTTTTTTGGGCAGTTTTCAGAAGTCTGATATTTTCAGGTACTTTTCAAAAAAAAAAAATTTCAAGCAGTTTTCAACAGTCTGATATTTTTGGGCAGTTTTTAGCAATTTGATATTTTTGGGCAGTTTTCAGCAGTGTGATATTTTTGGGTAGTTTTCAGTAGTCTAATATTTTTAGGCAGTTTTTGGCAATTTGATATTTTTGGACAGGAGAGAGAAAATCTCAGTTTTTCTGAGAAATCCCTAAATTGGTAATTTTCTGTAATTCTAGAAATTATGGGTAAAATTATCAGTATGATTTTTACTGATGAATTTTACTATTACTATGGTCAAAATCCAGATCTGTATTTGAGGAACTTTTTGAACAATTTCTTAAGCCATCTCATTTACAAGATGAGCTATTAATGCTTTTCGGGTTTTTGTCCTTTGAAGGTTTCCCTAGTGAAAAATATTGTGTCCATGTTTGCTGATGTGATGAATGTGTTTTTACTACATTGCTGATCTATTTATGTTTATCTACAAAATTTTAAAGTTTATGCTAATGCTGAAAATTCAACAGTTGGCCACATGGATGCGAGGTTCAATGCTTTGAAAAATTAGGTCTAAGTGTAGAGGAGAAAAGATATAAAATTTGGTTCTTGATGTTGAATTACACTGAGATATGTTGTTAACGATGACATAAGGTCATTCACAGAACAATGTGACCATCGATTCCAATGCTCTATATGAGGATTCTATCAAGCCTCCTGTAAAGTCAATAATTCAGTTGTCGAGTTCAGACAACTAGGCAGAGGAGGAAAAAAACATCAACGAATCTTTGAGTAGATGCAAGCCTCCCTAACTCTTCTTTTATTTATTCCTTTTTGGTATAGCTATGCTAGGAAATTTGATTAGAGTTTATAGTTTTAAATACCCTATTATCTATGTATTCTCTGTTATATATTTTCATACGTGAAGGAGATTTTGGGACATCGCTATGTTAGGATGAGTAATTTTGTAATCTGGGAAATTTTGTATCCTTTCAACAATTATTTTTCAACCAGCATTTTAATATAAATGTCCTACTTTCTTGATTTATTAAAAAAAAATTGATATGGAACATACTGCAAAAGGGGGCTCATGTCAGGATGCATACCCATGTTCATTATTGACAGAAAAGTGTAGATGACAAATTATACTATATATTTTACCTATATTCTTATAAGATAACGTGTTACCAAATTCCCACGTCTAATAGTGAATAAAATTATACACTTCAATGTTAAATACATTGCAAATATATTATAATTATCCAGAGTAGCCAAATATTGAAAATACTGATAAAGAAAATGTCATGCTCAGAAAATATAGCTCCATAAGACAAAGTGAACTGCTTGTAAATGACAGCTAAAACCCCGTCTTTGGTACATTGAATTTGCTTTGGATAAAATATGAGTGACTTTGCTAGGTGAGCAATTATTAACCAATGTCTCAAGACACTGCATCCAAGATGCATTGATAGTTATGACATACAACCTAGGTTACTTTCTTTAGTTTCATTAAATACACACTGTTATATCATAAACAAACAATGATTTTTTGGAAATTTAAATCATCACGGTCTAAATAATATAAGTAGTGCACGAGCCTTCCAATAGATGTGTCAAACCAAAAATGGAGTGGACAAACATGGATGTTTAGTGGCTATAAGCTAGTGCACTTTTCATTTTAGAAATTGTGAGTGGTATAGGATCCCTATGACTTTGATGAGATAGATCCCTACATCTACAACTTCTAAGTGACAATTAGATAGCAAACTGTTCCAAATAATTGGGTTTGATCCAGTCATTAAAGAAAATATATCAAATTAAATTTAAGTGTGCGATTAACAACATAAAAGATTAATCTTCTGCAAACTTTAGCCCTAAATATCATAAAATATAACAATAATTTGCTCATGATGCCAAGAATATTGAAACAACTTTGTTGATTCATGAAAAGCACTAGATATAAAATATCATTATTGGAATTAACTGAGTAGAGGAAGTTATTAATGCATAACCCATCTCCCATGATAATTATTCATAAATAGGTCATTATAATGATTAATTCTCATGGGAGTTGGGTCATGCACGAAGGACTTAATCTATGCAATTAACCATAAAAATAATATTTCATATGTTGGACTGCGAATGGTCCAATATACAACAAATATAACTAAAACAACATCAAAATCATGATGTAGAACCAAAACAAGATATAAGAGTTTAATTCATTTAATGGCTAGGCTCTCTTTGCATCAATAAAGTGACCAAATTTTGATTGAAAAGCTAAAATTGTATTTCATAAACACTGAAAAATGCTTGTTGAATTGCTTTGCACCATAATCTATAGCAGCAGATTTGATTGGAGCTCCATGAAACCAAGCTTGGCTTGAACTGAAACTAGATTTTGGAACTATGTTGCACAAGATTCCAAAATAGGGAGGACACGGGAACGGATGTCTAGAATGGATGGATGTTTTGCAAAAAATCTAACAGATGTGCCAAACCAAAAAAGGAGTGGACCAACATTGATGCATAGTGGCTATAAGCTAGTGCAGTTTTCATTTTAGCAATTGTGGGTGGTGTAGGATCCCTATGACTTTGATGAGATAGATCCCTATATCTACAACTTCTAGGTGACAATTAGATAATGAACTGTTCCGAATAATTGGGTTTCATCCAGTCATTAATGAAAATATATCAACTTAAATTTAAGTGTACAATTGACAACACAAACGATTAATCTTGTGCGAACTTTATCCCTAAATATCATAAAACATAACAATAATTTCCTCATGATGCCAAGAAGATTGAAACAACTTTTTTGATTCAAGAAAACCGCTAGATACAAAATACCATTATTTGAATTAACTGAGTAGTGGAAGTTATTAATGAATAATCAATCTCCCATTAAAATTAGTCATAAATAGGTCATTATAATGATTAATTCTCATGGTATTTGGGTCATACACGAAGGACTTAATCTATGCAATTAATCCCAAAAATAACAAGAGGAACAACCCAAGAAGGCATGAGGAACCAAGGGAACTGGAGAATCAGTGAACCTGCAAATTAAATACTCAATAATGAGTGTTGGAACAAAAGTTCTTTAGGATGAAGAAAAAGGGTTGGTAATTTTGAGTTACCAAGAATCGTGTCTCAAAAAGAAACATCTTTGAATTTAATGGAGGTGATTGTTGATAAAGAACAAGTGAAGAAAAGTCTGCACAATGAATAATATTGTAGAGAAAGGATATTTCCTGGGTTGTGGCAATATGGGGGAAAAGAGAAGAAATGCTAACCAACAGAAGGATGAGGATAGAAAAGAATAAGAATGATGTTTAATATTGTGAAAGTGTTGGAGAAGACTCTACAGAACAAGTGGTTTGCAAAAGATAGAGAGTTTGAAGATTACTTGATCTAAGCATTAAAAAAATGGTTGGATGTTCTAGAGGGAAAAAAAGCAAGAAGCTTGTGGGAAATAATTGGGAAGGACATGTGAATTCCAAGATGCAAAGGACACATCAAGTGTCAATGATGAGTAAAACAAATTTATCCAGGAAACCTTGGAAGGAGGACAAGGACAAGAAGAATGAAGAAATCCCTAATTTGGGTGATATTAATAAAGATGACATGAAAAGAATTGAAGATCCTATGATAATATGCTGGCCTGAAGAAGACTATGATGAGGAATATGTACCATAGTTGATAAGTGAAACAAATGGAGAGGTATCAAAACTAAAAGTAACTTGCCTTTCCTCTCCACCAAAGCATTTTTCCTCCCCATTTTAAGCCTTTGTCCCATCTTGGAAACTAGTTAATTTATGGTGAGGAATCATAGGCATAAAATTGTAAAGGAAAAATCTCCCTTGAGCTATCTCATTGGCTCAGGTCTCTCTACATCAGACCTCTTTGGTGGCCTTACATCATCGACCCCTCTTGACCAACCCTACACCTAACGATGAGCTGTACAATGTGGCATGAAAAGACGTGTCTAGTTGGGAATTAATTTTCACAATAAATTACAGATTTTTAAGAAAAACTAAATATAGTAGTAGAGCACTAAAAATACTACATAACATATATATAAATTTATTCATTCATATATAGAAATGTATTCGTTTAGGGAAAGTGGGGCATAAGTGTATCACTTTTTTTCTACTAACCCTACTAGTTTGTAGGTCTATTCTACTAGTGACTTTGGGATTCTGTAGCTCAAGGGATCACGGTACTTTAGGATTTTGTAGCTCAAGGGATCATGAGCTATTCTCAAAAACTTCTCTTCCACTACGTTTAGAATAATGGTCCTCTTTGGCTATGATCTTTGTACCTTAAATCTCAATATGGTGATATGATCTCGATTTTGTTTTTAACATTCCATATATAAAAATATTAAATTATCTCCAATATTGACATATAACTTGATTCCACAAGTAATTTCATAATTAATTGAATATCTACCGTGCTACTTGGATTCTTTATACACATTATTGTAATACTTCTTAAAAAAATGAGCATTGAATAAAAATTGTGGAACTTAGATTTGTTATATATGTCTTACTAAGTACATTGATTAATGACCCTACAAGTACCAATGTGATTAAATACATATTTCATCCAACAATTTCCGAGTCCATTTCGGGCCATCATGTAAAAAATCCAATAAATCTGAAATAAGGAAAGATAGCAAACCCATTACTTTTCCTATCCAATATCATCCTCCTGAATACATCAGGAGGACACATCTCTCATCTGCGATGCTCTCTACTTCACTTGTTTCCCCTCTTCTTCGTCTTCTAGATCCATGATGACCCTCACAACTCTTGAATTTTCCTCTACATGTTGGCTTCACCATTGTTATGTCTAGCGACCTCCACACCCACCTTCATTTCATTGACAATCAATATGGCATTCAACCCCTTATCTGATTGCATCGATAAAGCAATCAGAGGCAATCCTGCACTCATACCCTCCATCAGAGAGTTCCAAGGACAATGCGTTAGAAAAGCTCCAGTTGAAGGATGGGATAAAATATATTTTTGTGTCGCTTGCTCGGTGGTTCTGTATGGGCCTAAATGTTCTGTGTTTTCAGGCTTTTCCATGCCTGATCGCATATTGCTTGAAGTTGTTGTGGGCACTTCAGGGGTTGGGACTATCGTCATTGTGGAGTTTGCATTTGAATAACAACCAGCCAACTAGCGTTCCTTAGTTTTTGTAGTCTGTAGGTAAAAGGAAACCCACCAACAAAACCAGCTAAATAGAAGAAAATGAAAATGCATGCGAATTACAAGAGAGCTAGTAATATTAGTACAAGCTTAATGGTTGTGTTCTACACGTCACTGTCTTGAATTGTTGCATGGAAATTGCCCCACCATTTCTCTTTGCATGTGAACATTAGTATATGCTTCATCGTTGTGCTATTAGAGTGACACCATTGTCTGGAACCGCTGTGTGGCAATTTTTTTGTACCATTTGTAATCATGCAATTGAAGTGTGTCGTGGACCGTTATTCTTGCCATATCTTTTATTAGTTGAAACATAAATGCGAGTCTCTAAATAGGAATATTTTATGGGTATGAATATTGTTGTCTTTATTATAATTACTCTCCTTCACTTGATCTTACAAAAGTTCATCTGCCAGACTCTCCGCCTGATCTTACAAAAGCTCGTCTACCAGACTAAGTTCCCTCTGTTACAATCATTAAGCTAAAATCATTAGATATTACAAAAGTGTTTTTATTACCTGTTGTTTTCATTATTGATGATAAGATATAAATATAGTTTATACTCAGATATCAAGTTGGTCATGTAGAGAGAAGGTTAGGAAGAAAGCATGAATATTCGTTACAATATTTAATATATTATTTTGGGAAACATTTTACCTCTTATTGCTTTTGAATAGCACATATATATTTGATTTATGGTTAAATAACAATATGGATAAGCGTTTATATAGAATGTTTATAATAATGTTATTAGTTATATATATAAATAAATAAATTATAATTTTATTATTTATTATTTTATATAAAATAAATATCAATATTTTAATCAAAATAAAGTGTTAATAAACTAGTGTAAATTGCCATTTATTCTTTAAATTTTGATATAAATATTAAAATAAATATATAAAATGTAAATTAGATAAAAAAAATTATAAAAAACATATTCATTAAAAAACAACTATTTTGATTCTTTAAAAAAAAAGTTAAAAACATTATGTAATTGCATTTTATTAAGTTAAAATTCCATACCTTCTCTAATTGCATTTCATTAGATTTTTATTAAATTAAAATTCCATACCTTCTATTATTGCATTTGATTAGATTCATATTACACGAAATACTATATTAAAGTTCCATATAGCAGCTCAACAAGGAGGGTTTGGTAACAGGGCTTCCAGAAGTGAACTTCTCTGACGGGGTTTTCGAGGGTTGCATACATGGCCAACATCCATAATAAAAATGAAAAAGGCAAGGCATGGAGAGCCTCAGAAATCCTTGAGCTTGTTCACAGTGATTTAATGGGTCTATTTTTTAATCCTTCCATGGGCAGAGCCAATTATGTTTTTACATTCATCGATGATTGTTCAAGGCACACCTGTAATTGCATTTCATATAGATTGATAATTAAAAGGAATACTATAGAGCATGAAGTACGTGAACTCTATTTTAGGCTAGAGCTAATAAAACTAATATGCAAAAATTGTAAAACATTATATTAATAATATAGTTTTTTAAACAATATAGAGTTTAATATTCAATATTCAATTTATCATTTTATATAATTATTTTATTATTATTATTATTATATATATAAAAGTATAAATGTAAAGCTTATTTACAATTTTATTCTAGTAAATATTTCACAAATTTAGTATTCAAGCATGTTGATCCAATTTTACTTAATTTCTTATATGATATGGTAAATCTTGAACAAAACTATACAATTAAAACATTTTTATTTCTAATTAAGCAGCTTTATTATATATCATTTAACAAATATATTTTATATTTTACAAAATATATATATTCTAAAATATGAAAAAATTATTAAAATTAAAATTATAAATATTAGTTATTAAGATTACATAATTTAAGTACAATAAATATATTTAAAAAATACATCTAAATATTGTAACACTTAGACTACTTATAAATGCAACATTACAAAAAAATACACATTTTATTGGAATTTATTTAAAAAATATTAAAAACTTAAACATATTTATTAAATTTTTACTTGCCATTTAAATCTTTCTTAGAGGAGGTATAAACATCATTACTAATATTTCACTTGTTTAAATTAGATCCATGTAATGGACATTTTAGATTATTAATTGATTTGATAGGGCCTTATAATGACAATGGTTAATTTACCTAGTATCGGTTATAAAAAAATTCTTTTTCCCTGAAAATAATATTCTTTTCTTGATACTATATGTTCTTCATAATAATTTACAATCTATGTTTATAAATTAGTGTTTTTCACTCTAACAATTTACACTTTTATAATTGATTTTTTTAGAGGAGGTTTTTATACATAATCATAGAGTGAGGCCTATTCTTTACTCTCTCTTTTTTTAAGTAGTGTAAATTTTTCATTTTTTTAACATGTTGATATAAAATACATTTTATATCCAAATTTATTTGGTTAGATTTACTTTTAAATGATGTAATTTTACATTTTTCTTATATGACATAATGCAAAGTATACTTTCTATTTTACTTTGTCATATTTGCTACAAGTTCAATTTAAGAGTGAATGGAATGTATGTATTTCTAATTTGCTTCTTATAAGTAGTTTTTCAGGGGAGATTTTATATACACCTATAAATGAGTTTGAATAACTTGCATTTGCACCATGAGGTGCAAAGGAACATCGAGGTTGAGCTAATAAGAATTTTTTATATAAATTTTATTAAAAATATATATTTCATTCAAATAGCACTACATTACAAAATAGGGAAATACAATTTCTCAAAAAATAGGTAATATTAAAAATCACAATATATAACAAATTTATATAGCATCGATGAGATATTATAGAATATAGAGGAAATGTCTTAGTGCTTTTCATAATAGAGCTATACACTTGTTTTTTACAAAAACATGATAACTTCACATATAGAGAACTTCACACAATTCGTTGAGCAACATGCTCAAATTTTTCTTACCAAGGGTGTCTGAAGCAGGAGCATCCTTGGCCTCAAGCAATCTGCATCAACCAAAACTATTTGAGTTCTGAGCAGGTAGAGTGTAGGATGAATAAAGTGGTTGCAACTCTAGGGTTTTTAATTCATGGCATTAGAACCTTGATGTTACTCGTGATGTAACTTGTTGCTACAACTCCTTTGTTGCTACTCAACACATGCCAAGTAGATTGTTGTAATTTCATGTTGTGACTTCATGTTTTAAATTTGTTGCTACTCTTGCATTGATGGTCCATGTGTCACATGAATATTTTGTGCCATGTGGTATATGCCCACAAAATGAGGGGAAACAAATATGAAACAACCAAGTAGTTGGACCGTCATGACCTTTCAACTTCCACACATAAAGGGAGACGAATTAGTAACAACTAGGCAATGAATATGTCACAACTGTCCAACTCTAGAAAAAAGAGGGAAAACGAACTGATATAAACAGCGTTAAAAGATAGAAAGGAATATCTGCAAATGGTTCACATGGGGTTTAAATTATGAATAGGTTGAGACACAAGGATTGTGTTCATGTGAGGAAGGGATTGATCATAGAAGGGATTTCTAGTTAATTGTAATAAGAGAAGTTGTGAATGGCGTATTGGGGAAGCTACTCCATCCAACGAATATCGTGAGGGAAAGGTTGAATCAGAGTATCAACGCATTAACCTAGAGACTTGATCATTCTCACAATTTCAGAGTTATTATAGCAATATGATCCCATTTGGTGAACATTACTACTCCACCACTTGGTGAATGTTGTTACTCACAGCAACATTGTTGTAATGTAACTCTATGATTTTACCTTGAATCAATAAAAGTGTGTGTGTGTTTCATTGGTATCTAGCAGTAAATATTTGTATTGTATCTCAATATGTTTCATAATAACATATGTATTTCAGTTGTGTGCTATGAGCACAGGATGAATCCACAGACCTGGGTAACACTTTTTGGCAAGCACATTTCGGCAAAAACAAAAAAACGTACCTCGGTCGAGGGTTTAACAAGCCCTCGACCAAGGTTTTAATATCTCGACTGAGCTTTTATCAAGCTCTCGACCGAGGTTTTTTTCAGCCCTCGGTTGAGGTATTTATTAACCCTCGATCGTGGTATTAAACCCTCGAATGAGGGTTAATAAATACCTCAACCGAGGTGTTAACTCGGTCGAGGTATAGACCTCGGTCGAGGTAAATACCTCGACCGAGGTGCCTCTGTCAAAAAAATTATAAATAGAAGCCGCGAACCCATTTTGTAAATGAACATGATCATTACATAACTGAATTTTATTTAGTCGAGGAAGCACTAAATTATCAAAGACTGCAAAATATATTCATTACACTTTGCTGAATCCTTCAACAACTCATGAAAACCTGAAAATAGAACTCTCCACAAAAAAACTTTGCCTTCAAACATTAATGACACTCCCTGAAGTCCCTGATACAAAACGAAATGGAGCCATTTTTTAGTAGTAGGATGCAACTGCAAGCAGTGAAAGATTTTAAATATTGAAAATAGAACTCTCCACAAAAAAAATTGCCTTGATCTCCATAAAAATCTCTCCAAATCTCTTTTGTGGTTCGCTATTTTCAATATTTGAAAAGTTTTCACTGCTTGCAGTTTGCATCCCACTACTCAATAAATGGCTCCATTCTGTTTTGTACCAGGGACTTTAGAGAAGATAAACGATCAATGATATTCAAACTTGTATGAAAGAAGGCCTACCTAAACTGTTATAAACATGCTCTAACAACCATGTGTATCTAACTCAATAAGCCAAAAACTTTAGGAGGGCTCTTCCAAATATAATGATCACAAGATTAACAACAAGTACAAAATAACCCAAGAATTATATGCAACCATGAATGATTAAAGAACAATCACATATGAAACCATTAATGAAACCATCCTTCAAGAATATTTGAAAAGTTTGTTTGAAATTCCTCTCGAGCGACCTTCACACTCCCACATTTAATTCACATTAGATACATATCTTTTACTAATATTAACCTACCTTTGTGGTCCTTTGCTGGACATTAATAAAATTATCATATTTTATCTATCTTATCTGAAATGGAAAGAAGGAAAATGATGCTCCCCTAGTGGTCCACAACTAGCGATAATTGTTTCTCATTTCACCTATCCTATAACATCGATCCCTTCAGACGTGAGAAATTGTGTGATGTTTCCCCACTTGAAGTTGTGATGTTCTTTTATGAAAACCCTATATTTGGAAACTTCATGATTTTAATGAGTCCTGGTAGTATAGTGTAATTGTTACTTTGAGGAGAAAACTTTATAGGGTCCCAACAAGGTAGTTTGTACTACTACAATATCCTTGATATCAACAAAGTAGTGTCAGAAAGTAATCTCATAGAATTGGAAAACTTTCCTCTTCATAGTTCGATCATAAGGTGTACAAAAGGTCATTAATACTACCATATTATTGATCATAAGGTGTACAGAAGGTCATTAATACTACCATAGTATCGATCCTAGGTCTATCTACACAATAGAAGCCGGTGGAAAATATTGTAGAGGAATACATAGATATATTTTCCTCA
>LPNX010251226.1:45349-114143 GCA_001517045.1 Pseudotsuga menziesii
TCCATGATCCATTTGATCAATCATATCTAATACTCCAAGACCCATTTTTATAACCCTTAAGATTGACTAGGACCTCGACTGAGCTAATACCTCGGTCGAGGTTTTAAAAACACCTAGACCGAGGGTTTGTTAAACCCTCGGTCGAGGGCCTTACAAACCCTCGGTCGAGGTTGTGTTAAGACCTCGATCGAGGTATTTAAATACCTCGGTTGAGGTTCATACCTCGGTCGAGGGCTAAAAAAAATAGACTTAGCCCACATTCAAGCAAATGGAAAATTTCCTGTGCCTTGCAGAGGTTTAAACCCTACCATTCCTAGCACATAACTGAGCGGAGTTGATACCGATAGATTCACCAACGAATCTTCTATCCATTGAGGTATCATACATGCATTTTGGAATTCATATGATATTTATTTTTTAATTACTTCTAAAACTTATACTTAGAAAACCACTCTGCAACTTCGAAGTAGCTCAAATAAAAATCCGTAGAGTTAAAAATACACAGCCAAAAAATTTGTAAAAATGCACACATCACATATCGATGTGTCCTATTCAAAAGGGTATCTTTGGTTTTTCAATTTTTGAAAAAATAGAAAAATTCCTTTACGTGGACAAATATGTGTTTAAAACGATGCTGAAATCGAATGTGGTCATTTTCAAAAAATAATAAATAATTGTATAATGCGAAAAAAATTAACAAAAAAATATGCACATCACACTGCATTTTATGTATATCATGCTCATATATTTATTTTTTTAAAATTATTAATGCAAGATTGAATTACTCTACATGGACACGAGCCACTTATTAGCTTCTTCAAATTTTTAAGGTCACACAGTTCATTAAATGCAAAAATTCACACATTAAATGACATCGGAATATTTTAAAAAAAATATCACTATGAAGCCAACATAATATTCTACAATTTGTTTTTTTACTGCAAGTCAAAATTCACATGGAATATATGTGTTTTGAGGGCTTCTATCTAGCACATGAGTAAAAAATCAGGTTTTCATCGCCAAATTTGGCCAAAAAGTGTTACCCATCTTCATGGAATCACCCCACAATGCAATGTTATGTTATTAGTTGTTTGTTGCATCAGCCTCCACCCTGTGTCGACCACTCCCCACATTCATCTTTTGTACAAGGCACAAATTTAGTGGTAGCAATAACTCTATCACTTAATGGAAGAGATCAATACTTGTTATAACACATCAAACTATGTAAATTTCCCCTTGCCAACTTCATAGTTTATATAATTCATTAAACTAAGATATGATAAAAATTAAATGGCTCAACTTAGAAAATCGGAGAAATATAAGTATCGCATCAATGACTACAAGCATTGTTACTATACTCTTACAATAAATAGTATCATGGACATAGGAAAATTCAAGACATTTCCTTTCCTCAATCTACAATTAAATTAGATTGCGCTAGGTGAAAAGGTAGTGGACTCCATCCTTCTCATTGACTCTTAGATATTATTATGTCTGGCTTATAGACAATCCAAATGTATTTGGAGATTCATTGAGGTTTAGTTACCATGGTCACTTTACCAAGTTCACCAACTAGAACATTAATGACTCTTGGTTCAATATTAATTGCACCTTTACTTCATGCCACCATCCCTGAGAGGAAATGTTCAATTGTCAAGTTTGGAAATGATAATGACATATCTTTAATATATTAGTTGTATGTCTTGATTAAGTTATCATGATAAAAATGCAAAACCAAAGAAGGGTGTAAGGGAAAGCCACAACATATACCACTTGAAAAATGCAACCTTTAATACGTGGTCACTTCTTTTTCCAAAAAAATGCATATTTGTTATTTCACGCAAACATCAAAATATACATTAATATGTCCCTTTAAGAATTATAAGGAAATTAGGCTTTCCATTGTTAAAAATAAAACAAAGGTAAGATGACATTTATGTCTTAGTTATATCTTGCCTTTTAGGCAATTTTTATAAAATTCAAAATATTCTTCACGAATTGAACATAGAAGGAATAAAAATATCATATACATAGATTTAATCTGTTCATAGAGGATCTTGATCTTATGTTCTTGAGAATGGGAGATTTGTCCTAAATAGACCTCTCAAAAGATGGATTCATTTTGTCCTTTGCTTCCTTTGATATGAAAATATCATATGGAAGAGTTAATTCTTTATATTCCGACAATTTAAAAAATGAAGTTGAGGGGACATGGGTTTTTTTTCCCTCTTTTTCACTTTGAAATAGGATTGGAAGATAGTATGAAGATCCCCCGACTCCTCTACCTAGAATTTAATCCTAAAATCTTCCATCATAACCCATTATACCACCATAAACATATTGAACCTTTTAGACAACCATTCATTCCCAGTCCTAATATTTGTTCAATGAGGAACCATCTTAATGAGTTAAACATTGCAAATTCCTAATTCTTCAAACATTTGGGAAAAGAAGCATGCCAAATATATGGTTTAGCATTTTCTCCCCATACTTCTCTTGTTTTGAAAGTAATGTATAAATGCTCTCCCAATATAACATTGTGTTCATTAGTGAATTCAAGGAATTGTCCACCAAACCTCCCATTGGAGTTTAGATTGAAAATTCCCCTATTTTAGGGAATAAGACGTCATAGATTTATATGTTCTAGCCTCACACATTGTCTCTTGGATTAAAACTACTTATGGCTTAAAATTGAAAACGTTTTACGAAAGGATATTTTTTTTCAGTGAACTCCTACCCTACTTGCATTTGAGGATAGTACAAACATGAGTTGGCCTTCGATGAGGAACTCCATTCTCTAATCATGCCACCCCACCTCATCCCTAAATTTCCAATTTTATTCCTTCCATAATTCATTCTATGATATCTTTTTTACTATGATTATAAAATATTTCATACCCATAGATGAGACTCAACCCGAGTCTGAAGTCAGTCGCTGCCTTAGTACCTTGAACTTCCTTTTATTTGTTCTCCTCTATGGGTCTTAACATATATCTTGTGGGCTTTCTTCTCCTTTAATATCACCCTTCTTTTTAGTTTCCACAGTTTTTATGAAAGCCAATAGCTCTCTTTTCCTTTTTTCCAAGCACTTTAGCTTTTCTATGGACTTTACAAAGAACGAGCTTACCAATTTATCCTCATAAATTTTTTCTATCTCGCTTTCCACTATTAGTAGTTATTGATCTTGGTAAATAAATTTATTAAGAGCCCTATTTTATACTACGACCTTAACTTTCCTCAAGCTTGATGCAAATTTAAAGTTTGCATATTCTTCTTTATTCTTATTGTATTTTTTCCACTACCTTGACAAGTTCATAAAATTTTCATCTTCTAATCAAGAAGAAAAAAAATTGAATGGGCTTGAAGGCTTGTTGTCCTCTTTATTGATTTGAAATCAATTGGGCACATACTTAAAATACCCCCAATTTTCAACTAAGACGTTATCCTTTCCTCATCAACCATTATTACCTTGAAATCCAAGAATATATCCAATCTTTTAAATATGTTCTTCTCCAACCTTGTTTTTCATCCATGTTGACCCTGGTTTTATTCACTCTACATCAACTAGATCAACCCTAGATCAAATCTCTAGATCAACCCTAGAAATCGGGCCCCATATCTCTAATCTATTCAAAATAAAGTTCAAATTCCCTTGTCATCCCTCCTATAATTAATCTTTCTCAACCCCACCCATTTCTATGTTCTTCATTTTGTCATCTGCCTTTGGTCCTTTTTCTTCTCAAATTTCATGGACTTTTGGAACTACATATTTGTTAATAATTGTTGAATAGTCACAATTGTCTCCAACTTTCGATTATGATCACCAATTGTCATTTGGAATACCTTGCCATAACTATCTTTTCTCCTCCATTCACCCTTGGAAAATCTCAAATTATAATAATTTGTGGCATGTCCATAAGACTAACATTGCAAGCACTTGAACATAACTTTTACAGTATAGGGTTTGAGTATATTGCCATTCACCAATCTTGATATCAATTTTCTCTAAAACCTCCTCTCAAGAAAAGGTTCACTAATATTTTCACTAATGTTTGTGATGGGCAACTCAAGAAATAGTCATCCATGTTTACATAGGACCCTGAACATTACCCAATTTATTAGAGGATTTTAGTTTACCATAGCTCAAAAGAAATACCAAAATGTTTCACCTATGTGGATTGGGTTAAATATAATTTTAAGCACATGACAAAAAAACAAAGAACACTTCCCCATTATGAAGATTGGGGGACCCCAAAACCATCTTCCTGCTAAAATCATCAATGCATATGTACATTTTTTGAAAGTAAAACCTAACCACCCACTAAACATGACATGGAATGGAGGGTTATAGCCTAAGATAATCCCCAATCCATCATAACTCAAAGCCCTACCCACTCTTCTAAGAAATTCTTGCTAAAGAATCTTCTAAAGAGAATTCCATTCCATTTCAAGGCATTTTCCATACGGATGTTTTCACCTTACGTAAAACAAGATTTACTCTCTTTATTTTATTTTAACTACTTTCCTCCTTTTCCTAAGTGTGGAGGCCTTTAAGGACTCACAGGCATAAGCATAATTTCTTAACCCTAATAATTCGCTCTTCACCAAACATTGACCTACAAATCCATTATGGGATCTTAAGTTCTCATTCCATCTATTGCAACAATATTTCTAACCTCTATTAATCAAGCTCTAAACACCCTAAATTTGTATTTTTAATTCCATAAACAATAGGAAGACCTTTTATCACATGTATTAGATATGGAATGAGTAATGAATCTCCCTTTTCCTTGATCCACTTTGTCATTCAAACCTTAATGCAACATTGATTTCATCATTTATCTTAGTTGCATTAGTACCAATTGACACTTTAAGTTTGTCAAAAGTAAACCCTCATAGCCTTGTCTCTTATTGGGTTGCTACAATATATTTCATCCACATGAACTTCTCATTGACAAAATTCTTACACTCCTATAGTGGATCTACAAAACCAACT
Source organism: Pseudotsuga menziesii (assembly GCA_001517045.1). NCBI lineage: Eukaryota > Viridiplantae > Streptophyta > Pinopsida > Pinales > Pinaceae > Pseudotsuga > Pseudotsuga menziesii. The sequence continues at coordinate 50,346 of LPNX010251226.1, forward strand.
TAGATCCATCTTAAATATGGATCTTTAAAGCACCGAGAGGGATCCAATTTCTTGATGTGTAACATTTTTTTATATCTTAAATGTATTTCATCCACATGAACTTCCCATTGACAAAATTATTACACTCTTGCAGTGGACCTACAAAGCCATCATAGATCTATCTTAAACCTGGATCTATAAAGCACCGAGAGGAATCCAATTTCTTAAGGTGTACCATTTTTTATACCTTAATTTTTTTACACATCAAGAAAAAATTTACACCTCAAGATATTTGGTCACCTGCTTGATATATACAAGGTTAAGATGAAATCAATAAATGTTTTATCTCTTTGTTTAAGCCAACATTATTTACATTTGTTTTTTATTTTTATGAGAATTCCATGTTACATAACGTTACACAATGTCACACGTTAAAACATCTCCCCTATACTCTATTGTAGAGAACCTTGCTACTCTAAGAGAAATAATCAAGCATATATTCCTCAACCTCCATTATACTCCTTACCCACCATACTAAAACTAAAACGCAAACTTCACATCACTTATTACAATTCAATAATAGTTTCCATATTAAACTTTATTTCAAAATAACACATTTTGTATGGTATTGGACTGACTTTTCAAATATAGGATCTATATTATGTTATACCAACATAATCCATACTATCGAGAGTAAACAGTTTATACAAAGTAAATAACTTTTAAAATGTAAACTTCACATCACTTCTTACAATTCAATAACGGTTTCCATATTAAACTTTATTTAAAAATAACACATTTTGTATGGTATTGGACTGACTTTTCAAATATAGGATCTATATTAAGTTATAACAACATAATCTATACTATCAAGAGTAAATAGTTTATCCAAAGTAAATAACTTTTCATTTTGCATAATCCACACTATCAAGAGTAAACAATTTATCCAAAGTAAATAACTTTTCATTTTGCGAATAGTTCTGGTGGTATTTTGATAGCACAAATTCATTATTTATGAGGTTTTCCATAATCTGTCTGAGTTTATGGATATTGTTCATCAAATTCGGAACCTGTTTTTTCTATAAACTCTGCATCAATGGAAACCTGAACCTTTTCATATTTTTGTAGTTTCAACTTTTCCATATTGCCTCAATTTCTTGAAATTTACTAAATAAACCACCAACAATCCTAAGTTTCCTAATCTTCTCACTAGTACTAAAACTGCTTCAAACAGTCAAAACCATAAAAAAGGGTTCCCAAATATTTCATAAGAAAATCTTCTCTGTTCATTTATACCAATTGACTGAGAATTCTGCACCATAAATAAAATATTGGTTGAGGAATTAATTACAAGACATCGACATCAGGGTATAAGCAATTGCATAAAAACAGTGTTTCCATATCTTTCATAAGCAATCTTCTCTGTTCATTTCTACCAATTGACTAAGAATTCTACACCATAAATCAAATATTGGTTGAGGAATTAATTACAGGACATCGACAACAAGGTATAAGCAATTGCAATAAAAACAATGTCTCCATATCTTTCATAACCAATCTTCTCTATTCATTTCTAATTTTCTACCATAAATCAAATATTGGTCGAGGAATAAAAAATGAGACATTGAAAGCAAGGTATAAGAAATTGAAATAAAATAGAAAACTAGAGTGGCCATACAAAAAACTCATAAATTAAATATTTTTCAATTTTCAGCCATATGACCAACTCCCAAAATCTATTTTCCAATTTCCAATTATAGAGATAACTTCCAGTTTATATATTCTTCATGAGTGAAGTTTACAAATATCAAACAATGCTGTTAATACAAAAAATTACATAATTTCCTACTAACTTGTAATGCACCTGTAAATCGAAATGTATGAACTTGTGTTTGCACAACAAAACTTGTAATTTCCTTTGACGTTCACTTTAGATGATTAAGTTTCCCAATTATATTTTAATGTCTAATAATAATAAAAGTAGAGGCCAAAAGTTGGTTTAGATTAGGAATACACACAATTTCCACGATCAATATGCATATCTATAGTTTCCTTTACCTTTACAAGACCTTCAAAGAATAAAATAAAACCTAACACCAATAAAGAAAGTTTCGACAACTGTAAAATGATGTGCAAACTTTCAAAAGGCAATAACAAACCAAGAGAAGGATTTCCTTGCAAAAACATAAAAACATAACCAGTAGATAAGGATTGCAAAAAGATAAATCTCAAGGCTATATGCTCCAGCTATTGCATCATGTCTAGATTGAAGTTAAGAGATTACCTCGAAAGGAGCTCTTTTATATGTTCCTCAATGAATGAGACCTATTAAAAGTTGGGGAAATAACAAACCAAGAGATGGATTGTCTTGCATAAACATAATAACATAATCAGCATAGAAGGATTGCAAAATCATAAATATCAAGCCCATCTGCTCCAGCTATTGCATCATGTATTAGTTGAAGTTAAGAGATTCCCTCCAAAAGGGATCTTTTATATGTTTCTAAATGAATGAGGCCTGCTAAAAAATAAAGTTGGAAGGAGTGGAGCAGCTGGGTTCATCATTAATTAAATGTAGACTTGCCAAGAGTGACACAAGGTCTCATCAATTGAGTGGCAACACAATAATAAGATATAACATGCTTAAGTTTAAGACAAGAAAATATGTAATCATATAGCATAGATTTGATGTTTAAGTATCCCTTCTCTAAGGCTAAAAACCCAATGCTATTATGACATATCCGAAAATAATGAACAAACAAAAAAACTAACCAATTATAGAATTTGACAAGTGTGATACCTAAAACCTGCTTGTTTAGGTCAAATACAAGCATTTTTTAAAGTAAATATACATTTGCCAGATCCATGTTGGGAAATTCTTGAGCATAAGGTTTCTTAGGAAACTATGACTGATGTATCCTCTAGCATTGTCACTTTGTGAAGAGCCAAAATCACAGTCAAATAATGAACCAATGAATTGTTAAGGAAGTGAACACAAAAGAAATCAACATGTCATGATTCAAAATAGACAGAGCAACCTATTCCAATATGTATCTTGATTGTTTATCAATGACCATCAAATAAATGTTTCAAGCGTAGAATTTCCCATGCTCTCAAAGTTGAGAGAGAATGAACTAGATTTACTGCAGTAATTAACCTTAATTTCTAAGCATAATCATTAACATAAAACAAGAGCTCCCACTTTAGTATCTGTATAGAAAAAGCTACCCACATACTAGATATCAATGGTTGATTTATACTATGAATAACTCAATATTAATTTTGGTGCACAAAACCAGCAAGTAACAATATACTTTGTCACAATATTTGTTTCTGAAGCAATTCATGCAAGCCAAAAATCACATATTTTTAGGTCACAGTTTGCATTTAGAAGACAATTACTAGGATTCATATATCTATGCAGAATATTTGACTTAAGTGCATGTAATCAACCGCTTTTAAATTTCGATAGTTGATATGGGACATAGGGGTGGCAGGTGTGGGGGGATTTTTCTGGATCTCGATGAAAATATAGTGATCACCTATGAATGGGGAATGGGATAGGAAACTAATAACCAGGATGAGAGGTATGCATTATATATGGGCTTGGAATTCATCATTGATCTCAAAATTAACGAGGTATTGATTCTAGAAGACTACCTGTTGGTAATCACTCAAGCAAGGAGGAAAGTTGTTAGAGAGGAAACGATAGTTGGACGTATTCAATAGTAGATCATTTCCAAACCCAACTGATAAGGGACTTTAGTCTTCTTCATATTCAAAGGCACAATAATCAAGTGGCTGATAGGTTAGCTAACAGTGCCACCTCCCTAGATTGAGGAAGTATGGTTAATAAGGGGGCCACCCTCATCATCGGTGGTTCCCCTATGGATTTTCAAAGTTTAAATTAAGCCCCATGAAAGGATCCAAAGTGGCCTCATTATTTTCCCTCCTATGCATGCGAAACAATTGACATTGTTTAAATGAATTGGATACAAGACCCGATGTGTATTTACTCCATTACAGGGGTGGCTTATCCTCCCATGTGCCTGCGCTCTTGGATGCAATTTTGGATTTGCAATTTCATTTTATTACATTGGGGTTTGTTTCTAGTGAGGTTTGTGGGACATCTCTATTAGGAGATATCTAGGATGAATGTCTGTGGAGAAATAGATTGAGCATTCATAGACTCTTTGGTGAGTAATAGATGGTAGTCCCCCCTTTGCAGAGAGTAGTGTTAGGTATGCTTGGTGTTTTCATTAAGTCTATCTGGAAAATAATTCCAGAGTTGGAGAAGAAGATGATTGCTTACCAAAAATGGGGATTTGAATTCCTATGGAGAAATATTGCTGGTTCATTAGTCCCAGAAGAAATGGAGGGATCATCATGTAAGGATTGTGTTGGAGATTGCATTATTTCTCATACTCCTAGGACAAGAAAATATCTCATAATTATAAGTTTCCTCCAAGTAGTCCAGGTCTTTTAATTCTTGATGAAGGCAACATTCCTTAGAGTCATAACTCAAAGCTTTGGAATGTATTGATGAGGAAAATACATGCTGCGTTTTTTAGTAACCTTGTGAAAACTCATTTTTCTTAGCCTTGGAGAGGCCATTTTACATGCTTAAATACTCTATTGAAAACTAGACACCTTAATATTTCCAATGGTACTTTCAGATCTGCATTTGGAGCTCAAAAAGGTAGTCAAAAGTTCCCCTCCAGATGGTGCTGCATTTTTACTCAAAGGAGACAGAAATACGGCATGTTTAGTCATCATTTTCAAATGACGATTCTGAACGGCTGGAAAATCATTTTGAAAAATTGGAGGATTTTGTTCCTAACATGTGAAAGAACAATAACCTCTCTTATTTTTCCTACAGGTGTCACATATTGGGAGTATCAGATCCATCATTGAGTCCTATTTTTCGGATCTCATAATTTTCTTGTTTTGACACATGTTTTTAGAATGCAGATATCGGGAAAATGGAAACAAATATTAGGGAACTGAGATATTTTTTTTCTCATAAAAAACTGATATAAAAAATCCTCTCCAATATTGTACACATATGTCACGATTTAGGATATACAAAATCATAATTGTAGCCCTAATTTTCAGAAGTTTGGTCCATTTTTCATCGCAGACAGTTCCAAAATTTAATGTAATTTCTGCTATCTTTAGAAATTTGACTTCCTAGGGAGGATTTCGACCTCAACACCTATATGAGGCATGATTGTAACATTTTTAAGGAGGATAGTTCCAGCCGAGGGATGAGGCAGGGGTTAGAACAGATTATGAAGATCAAATTATTCTTATGAGTTGCAGGCATGTATGCATCTTGTTTTTGTTTAGATGAAAGGATTTCTTTGATATGATTATAATAGAATGAGACAAGTTTTGTTTAATATTTGAATTGGTAAATATTATATGTTATTCATGGTTTTATTCTATGTATAGTCTCCTTTATTTGTACCAAAATTCTTATGATTCACATGTATGTTCTTTAGAGATCTGAACAGAGCCTAACTTATTATTTTTATAAATTCATGCTCATAGAACTTTTATTACAGTATGTTACATCGTACATCTGTTGCAGTCATGTACTGTATTATATCTTGATCTATGTCCTATTTTTACCTGTTTATTAACCCTCATACCTATCCACTTTTTTCCACATCATTAATATTTCTCTAGGATTTGAACCTAAGCAGTCAGGGTGCAAACTCTAGTGATAACATCTTCTGGCATTATTGCTGGGTATGGAGGAGCGAAGATATCTTCCTTGGGAAAGAATGAAATAGATCCAAATACTGATGGTAGACAAGAGAAGGACACAAAAAATGGCTGTAATCATCTACCTAGCGAATCCACGATTAAAGACATCACTAGGGAGAATCTTGCTGACAAAAGATGAAATAGTTGAAGTGTAAAACCAGTTATCAGTTCATGATCTTTCTTCATGAAATTTTGTTTTTCTTTATCAGCTCATTTATTCTTTTCCCTTCACACATTAAGAGGGCCATCTTATGTTTTGTTTATTCAGATGATCATTAATCTACCTTTGTATATCCATATTTAGAAGAGGAAAATTTGCAGCCTCCTTATGTTGTTGATGTTGATCCTATATCTTCACCCCAGCCTGTTCATAAGGATGAGCTTTGTATTCAAATCCATTCTAAGTTTTATCAGCCATGTAACCTTGAGGAGGTTGAAACTAGTTCAAAACCTTCTTAGATCTCAGCACCTCATGCCTTTATTAGTGAGCCTTTCCATTAGCCTGTTAATCCTCATGTTCAGCCTATTACTTTTTAGACTAAAATCAGAAATCAATTGTTTAAACCATTGAGGCTTCCATATCACCTTAATCCTTATCCTCTTGGTTTCTTTGAGTATCTTCCCTAGTTTTCTAGAGAAAATCATGTTTCAGTTGAAAAACATTTGGGAGATTTTGAGAATTTCATTGATAATTTTGAAATTGTACATGAAGATGTTGTTTTGAGGTTGTTTTCCAAATCTTTGGTTGGGGATGCTACTTTATGGTTTAAAAATATAGAAGCTAGTTCTATTGGTTCATGGGATGAGTTATGTGATGTTTTTTCAAGATATTGGGGAGAGAGCAGGCCTTTTGATTAGTACTTCACTGACTTTTGTACTTTGAAGAGAGGAAAAGAAAAAGCTTTGGCTGTCTTCAACAGAAGGTTTTATAGTGTTTATCATAGTATTCCCTTGGATATAAGGCCCACTAAGATTGTTTCCATGGTATATTATGTTATGGCTCAACATTCAAATCTTGTCATTTTCCCGTTAGAAAGGAAATATTCATCATTGCAACATTTGTTTGAGGATGCTAAAGAACTCGAGGAGAACATCCGAGCTTGCAAAATGATTCGATATTAGGCTCATGTTGAAGATATACAAGCTTATGAAAAGGAAGAAGAACGTAGGTATCATTCATATTTAAGACATTTTTCTTCATCATTTTTAGATTTTCCTATGGACAAGGATATAAATAATGCTTGTGCACATTCTTCATATCAGTTTGATGATGTTTTAGATGATACTATACTTTCACTTCAATCATAGTATAAATTTCCTAGCTCCTGCTATGAGATTATCATGTTATGAAGAAGAAGTTGTTGCTCCTCAGCATCTTACTATTGATATAAGAAATCAGTTGCCATTCTTGACTTATGATCACTTTCAGAGTTCTATTTGTTCAAATTTTTGTCAAGGATTTTATTTATAGGTAGACAATGAAGTTGAAAATATTTATACCAATCAAATGCATGAAGAAACATTTCAGTAGAAACCAGATCTCATCATGCATGATGTAACAACTCTTCGAATTAATAAAACTATATAACAGTTTCTTGATTCTCATTTTTTTCTTGATATTTTATAGATGCTCAAATATTTCATGTCCATGAAATAAATCAACAGTTTCAAGAATTTGTGGTTGTCATTGATTGTAAGAAGACGAGTGATATCCATGGGTTGTTTCAAAAGGATTATATGTTCACGAATGAATCAGAAATTGTGTTGAAATATTGTAACTTTGAAGAATATTCTATATGTATATTTTGTGGTCCCCGATGGTCCTACCGGGAGAACCACTTGTATTATCTTGTACCCCAATGCTTCTAATCGGAAGAAATAATTAGAGTCATGAGGTTGTCCCCTCTAATTGTAAAGGTGGGTCATTAGCACCCCAGTGTGGTTACTTGAGCCTACATGATTAACTCGAGCCTATATGTCAGATGAGTTAATTGAAGTGAACGGATGAATATAAATATAGGTGTAGCTCTCCTCATTTGTGACACACACTCTCACTTGTGTAGCGCATTAGTGGAGAAGAGAAGTAGCTGGAGAAGGAGGAGGATCAGGCCTTGATCTCCTTACTGGTTTTATCTTTTATCTTTTTGGGACATCTATATTGAGGAAGCTTTTGCTAGGTTTTTCCCTTTAGTGTTTTCCCAAGATAAATATTTGTGTTCCTTTTGTATGGTTGTGCTTGTCTATCTTTCAGTGATCATGTTTATATGCTTTTGTTATAAAAATGAAATGAAATACTGATGTCTTAGCTAAGCATATGAAAATTTAACAAATTGTAGATCAACAGTATGGTCTTCCATATCATCTAGAACTATGTCATGTTTTTCAAGATTCCTTGGTCATTTATATTGAATCAATCTTTCCAGGAGTCTTTAATGTTGTAGCTTTAGTCCTACAAACAAATTACAACATCAGGTATAAGTTACTAATTCATCCTTTCTTGCAAAGCTTATATTATTTCTGCATTTTTTCATTCAGTTGCAAAGAAGATGGCCAATTTGGTAGTCCAATTTTTGCCTGGCTACATTGGAAATGGGATTACACTTGATCAAGCAGAGTTCAACTAATTATAGTACTAGTGTGGATAAATAATCTCATCCTTGAGAATTTTCTTCAGTTTGCATAGGGTGATCAGACTGTTCTGTTAGGATTGTTTTCAGTTAATAATGTTTTTTCAAATTTTTGAATAAGTTACAGAAGTTTGAAATATGAAAAATCCAGCCCAATGGACATAAGACACTTAGTTTGCATGTTCTTGGAGCATCACAGGGATGAATCCATCCTTAGACGAAGCCAAATGTTGTCACCGAGTCTGTCTGGAAAATAATTCTGGATTTGGAGAAGAAAATGATTGCTCACCAAAAATGGGGATTTGAATGCCTAAGGAGAAATATTGTTGGTTCATTAGTACTGGAAGAAATGGAGGCATCATCATGTAATGATTATGCTGGAGGTTTCATTATTTCTCATACTCCTGGGATAGGAAAATATCTCATGATTATAATTTTCCTCCAAGTAGTCCAAGTCTTTTAATTCTTGATGAAGGCCACATTCCTCGGAGTCATAACTCAAAGCTTTGGAATGTATTAATAAGGAAAATACATGCTGTGTTTTTTAGTAACCTTGTGAAAACTCATTTTTCTCATCTTTGGAGAGGCCAGTTTACATGCTTAAATAATCTATTGACAACGAGACATCTTAAGCTTTCCAATGGTACTTTCATATCTGCATTTGGAGCTCAAAATGGCAGTCAAAATTTCCCTGCAATATGGTGCTACATTTTTACTTGAAGGAGACAGAAAATGATGATTCTAAATGGATGGAAAATCATTTTGAAAAAATAGAGGAATATTTTGTTCCTAACATGTCAAAGAACAATAACATCTCTTAGTTTTCCTACAGCCGTCACAGATTGGGAGAATCGAATCCATCATTGAGTCCTATTTTTTGGATCTCAGAATTTTCATGTTATTAAACATGTTTTTAGAATGCAGATCTCAGGCAAATGGAAACAAATATCACGAAAATGAGAGAATTTTTTGCTCATAAAAAACTTATCTAAAAAAACCTTTCCCATATTGTACATAGCTATCATGATTTAGGAGATACGAAATTAGAATTGCAGCCCTAGTTTTTAGCAGTGTGGTCCATTTTTCATGGCATACAGTTCCAAAATTTAATGTAATTTCTGTTATCTTTAGAAATTTGACTTCCTAGGAAGGATTTCGACCTCAACACCTATATTAGGCATGATTGTAACATTTTGAAAGAGGATATTTATAGCCAAGGGATGAGGTAGGGGTTAGAACAGATTATGAAGATCAAATTATTCTTATAAGTTGCAGGCATGTATGTATCTTGTTTCCGTTTATATGAAAGGATTTCTTTGATATGATTATAATCAAATGAGCCAAGTTTTGTTTAATATTTGAATTGGTAAATATTATATGTTGTTCATGATTTTATTCAGTGTATACTCTCCTTTATATGTACTAGAATTATTATGATTCACTAGTATGTTCTTTAGAGATCTGAACAGAGCGTAAGTTATTATTTTTATAAATTCATGCTCATAGACCTTTTATTACAGTATGTTCCATAATACATCTGTTGCAGTCATGTTTTGTATTATATCCTGATCTATGTCCTATGTTTACCTGTTTATTAACCCTCATACCTATCCACTTTTTTCCACATCTCTAGGCTTTGAACCTAAGCAGTCAGGGTGCAAAATCTAGTGATAACACTTGGTTTTCTTGCTCATTGTGGAAGTACAACAATCTATCTTCTTGTTTTTTCATGTCTTCTGGGCTCTAATCTAAGGTATTGGTGAGTAATTTGTGAAATCCAACCATGGCTAGAGTGAGTTGGGGTTTAAGGCTTGGGGTAGCACAAGGAAAAATAAGGGAAATACAAAACCCAATGAGGAGGTTACACTGGAAGTTAGAGGGTGTAATTGAAACCATTGAGAAATTATCTTATCAAGTTTCCCACATGGATGCGAGGTTCAATGCTTTGGAAAATTAGGTTCGAGTGTAGAGGAAAAATGATAGAAAATTTGGTTCTTGATGTTGAATTACACCGAGATATGTTGTTAACCATGACTCAAGGTCATTCGCAGAACAATGTGACCATCAATTCCAAGGATTTGGATGAGGATTCTATAAAGCCTCTTGCAAAGTCAATAATTCAGGTGTCGAGTTCAGACAACCAGGAAGAGGAGGAAAAAAACATCGATGGATCTTTGAGTGGATGCAAGCCTCCCTAACTCTTATTTTATATGTTTTTTTTTAGTATAGCTCTATTAGGATAGTTTATTAGATTTTATAGTTTTAAATACCCTATTCTCTATGTATTCTATGTTATTTATCTTCATACCTAAAGGAGATTTTGGGGCATCGCTCTGTTAGGATGAGCGATTTTGTAATATGTGAAATTGTGTATCCTTTCAACAGTTATTTTTCAACCAACATTTTAATATAAAAGTTCTAATTGCTTTAGTTATTAAAAAAAATTGATATGGAACATTCAGGTTCATGTCAGAATGCATACCCATGTTCATTATTGACAGAAAAGTGTTGATGACAAGTTGTACTGGATATTTTACCTATATTCTAATTAGATAATGTGTTACCAACTTCCTACGTATAATAGTGAAGACCATTATACACTTCAATGTTAAAGACACTGTGAATATATTATAATTATCCAGAGTAGCCAAATATTTAAAATACTAATAAAGAAAATGTCATGCTCATAAAATATAGCTCCACAAGACAAAGTGAATTGCTCGTAAATGAAAACTAAAACCCCATCTTTGGTACATTGAATTTTCTTTGGCCAAAATATGAGTAACTTTGCCAGGTGATAAATTATTAACCAATGTCTCAGGACACTGCATTCACGATGCATTGATAATTATGACATACAACCTAGGTTACTTTCTTTAGTTTTAGTAAATCCACACTATTATATCAAAAAACAAACAATGATTTTTTGGAAGTTTAAATCATCACGGTCTAAATAATATAGGTAATTCATGAGCCTTCTAACTGATGTGCCAAACCAAAAAAGGAGTGGACCAACATGGATGTTTAGTGGCTATAAGCTAGTGGAATTTTCATTTTAGTAATTGTGGGTGGTATAGGATCCCTATGAATTTCATGAGATAGATCCCTATGTCTACAACTTTTAAGTGACAATTAGATAGCAAACTATTTTAAATAATCGGGTTTGATCTAGTCATTAAAGAAAATATATTAACTTAAATTTAAGTGTGCAATTAACAACACAAAAAATTAATCTTCTGAAAACTTTATCCCTAAATATCATAAAATATAACAATAATTTCCTCATGATGCCAAGAACATTGAAACAAAATTGTTGATTCATGAAAACCGCTAGATATAAAATATCATTATTGGAATTAACTGAATAGAGGAATTTATTAATGCATAACCCATCTCGAATGAAAATTAGTGATAAATAGGTCATTATAATGATTAATTCTCATGGGATTTGGGTCATGCACCAACGACTTACTCTATGCAATTAACCCCAAAAATAATATTTCAGATGTTGGACTGCGAATGGTCCAACATGCAACATATATAACTGAAACGACATCAAAATCATGATGTAAAACCAAAACAAGATATAAGAGTTTAATTCATTTAATGGTTGGGCTCTCTTTGAATCAATAAATGACCAAATTTTGATTGAAAACCAAAAATTGCGTTTCATAAACACTAAAAAATGCTTGTTTAATTGCTTTGCACCATGATCTATAGCAGGAGATTTGACTAGAGCTCCATGAAACCAGGCTTGGCTTGAACTAAAACTAAATTTTGGATCTATGTCCTCCAAAAGAGGGAGGACATGGGAACGAATGTCTAGAATGGATGGAACTTTTGCAAACATCCTGAGGGAACATTAAAATTATGTATTTTAAAATTCTCAAACAAAATAAAAAATATAAAAAAGCTACCTAGGGATTCTCAAATCTCCCCTGGAAACTTCCAAATCTCAACCCAGCAATCTTCACAACTTGGAAATGGTTGCATACAACCCAGTAGTCTCCACAGCTTGGAAATGGTTGCTATATATATGGAATATCTAAAGGTGAAAAGAATTATAGAAACCTTGATGGTTCTTTGTTATGCTCAGAAGACCCAAATCTACTCTATTCTTGCTTTCAAATGTAGTGGAATGGATGAAAAATGGGGAGGGGAGGGTACATTTTTAAAAGTAAAAATCTAGTGTTTCTTTTTTTCATTAGTTAATTCTCAATTTCCATTCCAAGCTTGATCACTCTTCATTGACTAGGAAATGAAACAAACATGTTTTAGTGGTTGTATAGGGCATAACAAGCCATAAAACATCTAGGCTCCGTAGCCTACCAAGGAACATCTATAAGATGGGAAATTTCTTAAACCCAGTCGAGGATGTTTCGGCCAAAACAATTCCGTCCAGATGGAATATTTTGTACTAGTCCCCAAGCTATATGCAACCAAGGAACCTCAAGTACAGGTTCCCGGGAGATGGGAACAGGTTTGCATCGTACATTTTTTTGAACTAAATCATGAGAAAGATTCCTAGAGAAAAATGTGGGACTCTTTACCAAATTTTGTAATTTCAAAAGCTACAACCTTACTTTCAAATTTGAAAAGGGAAAAAAAAAATGTCTTTTAAATTATGCATATTTCTAATCATGAGGAGTTAACTAAGAGTAATCTGATTTTTTCCTATAAAATAAATATGTTTGTTATCACATATATAGTAGCCGGGATACCATATTCTATTTTTTAGATATAGTACATTTTTCAGCCAGATCTCTTACATATGAGATGCTGAGATGAGCATTTTTTAAGGATCATTATTTTATTCATGGACTATTGTACTCTCCCATGTCAAGACTGAGTCTCAGGACACTCATATTTGAGGACTAATGTATCCATTTAGTCATTTATAGAGCAGTTATTGATGCCCAGATTTATATCCGTGCTTTCTCATTGGATAGATGGTGGTTTAGATGGATTATTTGCATGACAACATTTATTTTATTTTGTTATGGTTATCATTTCTATTAATCATTAATAATTAATAATTAATAATTAATCATTCATCATTCATGAGATCCGAAGTGGATTATTCATTTACCTCCCCCCTTCGATTGATCATAAGCTCGATCAATTGATCTTTGTTTCCTCCCTCTTAGAAACCACCTTTCACATACGGGATTATCAACTATTAATAGGAAATAAATCAAACATTCATTTAATGAAAACATATATTCAAATAGAGATAAATTTACACACATATATTTAGCCGAAATAGGCTTTTGCATTCATACATAGTAACTATATATACAAACTAATCTTAGAACCTATGTTCTAATCTTCTTAGGCCTGATACATCTTTAGTTGACCCTTCCTCTATTTCCTACAGGCCTTACTGACCTCTCTAAGTAAGATTTTGTCCTCTATATCTGTCCCCTATCTATCTGTCTAATATATCTATGCCTTGTAGGCTTACACACACACGCATATATAAACAGAACTCTGAACACAATTATGGTTTAGATCCAACAAATACTCAAAAATCTCCTACAATTCATCAATTTTTATCTATTTTAAGTAACTTTCAATCCTATCTCAATGACTCACTCCATTTGACATGGATTACTTACATGCCTCATCTAATGACACATCACTCACCTAGTGACTCATCTAAATGACTCACCATCATCTAGAATCACATATTTTACATTTAATTACAAAGTGATATTTTGAATACCATCAATTCATAATTTAAGACCTCTTCTAGGCCTAATCAGACTTTGAACTTGAATTTGGATGGAGAGCAGGATGCTCCTACATCAGACTCCCCAGGAAGAAATAAATATGACCTCTAGGTCATATCCTTCCATTCTCAATATACCTGGATACCAACACTTGTTCTGTAACTGATCATCCATCTCATCATGTTTTTTTTTCTTTGTCATCTTCAGTTCTCGTGGTTTCCAAATTTTATGTTGCAATGCTCCACTAGCCCTGCTTCTGCAATATTTTTCTATCATTCATCCTCTCTTGCTGCTTTGCTTCTTTTCTCTTCTGATGAAAATATTCATTCTTTCCTCATGATTTCTTTGAGACATATTCACCATCAACAACCTTAATTATTCAATATCCATATCCAATCTACCTTTGTCTGGTGCACATGCATCTTCTTTTCCAGAAATCATTGTTGTCCCCTTGAATCTATGCTACTATCCACTAAATTATAAAATAATTCAGTGCTTTTACCTGTTGTCTGCTTTTTTCCAATGTTGTCATCAAACATTAAGCAGTCATGTTTATCAACCCTTTGATTGATCAATTAGTCTTCTAACATTTCTAACTCTTCATCATAATTTCTGAGTTAAGAAAACTCTCCTTTATTTTCAGTAGCCAACTCTACAACAACAAATTCCTTTAGGTGCTGATCACCCTTTGAGACAACATAGTCTCTTCCCGTGTCATGAAAAATTTCTTCCCTAGTCTGTCAATAACACCACTATCCAAATATGCAAGTGTTCTCTCTAATTTATCTCTACGAGACCATGTCATCTCGTTCTTCAATTCTGAAACAAGCTTATGGCTTTAGTCCATGTCAAGAGTACATGGATACTCTCCTTCTTCTTTTACCTCTGGGACAACCTCACAAGGTTCATTACATGTTATTCATGCAGATACGTACAATTCATTAATTTCAAAAATATTTAGATTTTCATTTCCCATTGACTCTCTTATCAGCACATTCTTTTGCTGATTTGAACTCTCCCAAGTGATTAGATGACTTTATGTTCTGCTTCACAATAGTGAACATATTCTTATGTCAATGGTTAAATTATTCTTTTGTATTTATTCCCCTAAGCATCCATCGTATGCTTCACAACCTGCATACACCAATAATCAGTTTCAAAAGCATGAGACTCTGAAGTCCCTGTTGATATTTCCTCTGGCATCCCTCTGTTGTACTGGTTTGAGCACAACATCAAACTTTCACCATCACTTATTTCTCCAATGGTTTGATACACAAGATGTATACACTCCTCATATGGTATCCTTTCATCTTCTATTACAACAGAATCATGTTCTGCTATCATGCTTTTGGAAATCATATCTTCTTCTTCTTCAGACTTCATGACAGTCCAAGGTGTCTATTGAACTTTTTCTCCCATCAGATTGTAATGCTGATCCTTCCCTATAGAAATGTCTTTGCACATTTCCTTTTTCTAGCTTCATCTCTAGATCATCTTCAATTGACTGTGTTCCTCCATCAAGAAACTTATCAATGAGTTCCTTTTGTTGCAATACTTTAGACCTTTCTTTATTTGAGAGACTACTTCATCATATTTGACTTCATCAAATTTTAAGACAGTTTCAAAAGAATTGTTATCATCTGCAACAAAACCTGCAATCACAAACAAATCATCAGTCTAAAAAACATAAAACCTTTTGGTCTCATATGGCCTCACAGTCATCTCGTCCATAAGTTTATCTGTACTCTTTATAGAATTCATGAGACTCTCATTTAGTCTCTCCTTTTATTCTTCATCATCCTCTCCAAGAAAAGGACCCTGTTCATGTTCACAATATGAAACCTCCATCTTAGATTCAACTTCTCTGAGTTCTTTCTTCAATCCAGTAACCATATTATGTTGTAGCTTCACCTGTAGTGAATTCCATCTTACCTCCCTTTTCATGACCCAACCATACCTCTAGTTCTCTTCTTCAGTTGCTTGCATCTGCTTCTCAAAGCACAAAATGTTTTTTGCTAACTCTAGAAACCCTCTGTCATCTTCTTGACTTATTTTCTTCTCTCTTCTACTATGGTTTTTCTTTGAATCCTTGCAATTACTTTCAATAGTCATTGTTTCTATCTCCCTCTCCTATTTTGTGAAATTCATCCTATTCACTTGTGGAATTCTTTCCTAAGCCTCCCTCAACAAGTCTCCACACTTGTCTATTATACCTCAACAAGCTATCTCTCCTTGAGCTTGTCCTTTTGGTATCTCTGGTTCTTCTCCTCTAGAAACTTTTGAGCATCCCCTTTACTCTTCTTGGCTTCTACAATTCCACTTCTCTTTTGAGAACATACACTAGTCCTCTCTTATCCAACTTCTGTTGGATTTATGGGTTATGCCGCTACCTTCTCTTCTTAAGAAATTCTCTGTTCTTTGCTGGTATAGATGTACATAACCAGAGTCAAGTATAAACATCAATTAGTCCATACCTTTAGAATTTTATTCTTGTATAGTTGGTTGTAATATCTCCACTGCTATCTTCAAAAGATATTCCTGTTCATTAAGAACATAATTGTCCTTGAGCACAAATCCCCCAATTGTTATTGCTGCAAACTACAATCTTTCATCAATCCACAAGACTCCCAAATCCTTTCAAGGATTCTCCTGCATTATGTGGGTAATAATCAACTTTAAACACACATTCTTTGTTTGAAATCAATCCTGAATTCCCTCGCACTTGAATAACCTTCTCACACAATCGTTATTCTTCATTTTTTTTTAAAATAAATATTGAAAATCAGAGTTTGATTTACCTTTCATGCAGAATACTTGTTCTTCCCTCCTCATGCATCACTGAGATTCTCCTCATGCTCAGTTAGTGAGCTGTATCCAAGATTTCATAGCAAGTCTCCTTCTTGCCATTAATACCACATCAAGCATTTTCAAGAGCTTGATCCTACGATATTATAAGTTCTCTCCTAGAGAAATTTATTCACGGGATCAATAGATCAACTAAGCTACCTCAAAGAATATTTGTCCTGCTTTGATACCAAATGATGCCATACCCAAACCAGAGTACTATATTCAAATCACCCAATTGAATCAGTAAACCAATTCAAATCAGCCTTCCCAAGAATAGTTAGGTTCTAAGTTAGAAAAACCTTTAAACTTAGTTGTCTAGATAATTCATTCCTTAATGATATTTCCGCAAGTTCAATTCCGCAAACATGTTTCTGCAATTCCATTCCCTGCAATAGAGTTTCCGCAATTATGTTCCCACAACTCTATTTCCTCAATTGCGGATTGTGGTTTGCATATTTAACTTTTCCAGAAGTTGAATTTCAATAATTTCCCTCTCGCAAATCTACGCCCACAACAACCTTTCCGCATGCAGGTTATGGGTTACAGATCCAACTTTTCATTTTTCAAATTATGACTTCCACAAATATTCTCCCACGACTTCTATCAGAACCATTGATCTTCTACGTGGTGGATTTGGACTGTTGATCTGTTTTCTTTTGTGGATCTAATTTCAGACCATTGTATCTTTGCGGATCCAATCTCCATCGTTGATCTAAGTTTTATTTTGATCATCCAAGCCATGCACATGCTTAACTCCTCTTCATCAATCCTTATAGTGATTGATCTCTATAGACCCTAAATCTACAACAAATCTGCACATGCATTAATCATTCATGAGATCCGAAGTGGATTATTCATTTAACTCTCTCGTTCAATTGATTAGAAGCTTGATCAATCGATCTCTGTTTCCTTCTCTTAGAATACATCTTTGACACACGGGCTTATCAACTATTAACAAGGAATAAATAAAACATTCATTTAATGAAATCATATATTCAAACAGAGATAAATTTACACACAAATATTTATCTAAAATAGGCTTTTGCATTCATACGTAGCAACTATATATACAAACTAATCTCAGAACCTATGTTTTGATCTTCTTAGGCCTGATACATTTTTAGTCGGCCCTTCCTCTATTTTCTAAAGGACTTATTGAACTCTCTAAGTATGCTTCTGTCCTCTATCTTATTGAATTAATGTAGCTTTGAAGTGTATTCACTTACTGTACCCCGATGTTCCTATCGGGAGAATAATTAATATTATACTAGGTCAGTAAAGAGTCATGAGGAAAACCCCTCCATTGTAATTCAGGTCATTAGCAACCTCTGAAATATAATAATATTATGTTTTGAGTTTCCCTATGAAATTCATCCCTGTCAAGTTTAGTGGGGCCGACATAATTGAGTGAAAAATCAAGTGAGCGGAAGAATATAAATAGAGGGAGGCGCTCCTCATTTGAAACTCACTTGTGCATAACGCATGGCGAGAGAGAGAGACATATTTGTTCGAGTGAGGTGCACCTATTTTTGGGTCTTGTATTTCATCTTTTATACATCTTATACAGAGAAATTTTTTGATGGATTTTCTTCCCCATGAGGGTTTCCCAGGATAAATTTTTGTGTTCTTTTTGTGCGGTTGCGCTTGTATATATTTCAGTGATATTTTGGATTATGGTTATGCTGGTATAATGATAAATGTTATAAGATCTGAGATAACAATTAAAAACTCAACATGGTATCAAATCCACCCTGAAAGAATTCTTTGTGCAGCCAAAACAATGCTACAGCGACATCTATTAAATATTAGGGTTTCATGCTTGAAAACCTTAAAATACTAAAACTAGTAGTTTTGGTAGATTCGCTATATCTCAATATTGGAGAAGGATCAGGAGCCAAAATGTTCACAAGATGAATATAAATTCCTTATGTACACTGTGTAAACGTTTCAATGTCATATTTTTTATATTCTAGGAGATATGATTCCTCGAATTCAGGGTTCCAACCTCTCCAAGGATTCATCCTTAAATAGGTGACTTAGGGATGATTTATATATATCAAGATACAGAGGTCCAAATTAAATTTATCAAGATGTTCTATAAAGGGAATAGACTATACTCTATGTGGTAAAAAATTCAGATCTTGAAGGTGAACTAGTGACACATGGAAATTCGTACAAGTTCACTCTTCTTAATAGTCTTGAAATAAGCCATCTTGGGAAAATGAACATAAGTCCCAAATGAAGAAACCAATTCTTCTCTAACCTATGGTGTTGGAAAGAGGAAATGCGAGGCTACCTAAATCAAATTTTAAGACACAGAGGAGTAGTAATTTTTGAGATATTGTAGAAACAATATCAGGCATTCTGTAAAAGAAACTAAAGAAAACTAGGGCATCAGATATTTTGCAGTTATGATCATAGTTTTGGGAAAATGAGTATACTTCTCAACTAGAATTGATGAGGTGCATATTTCTATACAATCAAATCTAAAATATACCTCATTTGAAAAATTAGTGTTTTTGTATCAAACCCTAGGTCTACCAGAAGCCACATTCTAGAAAATCTTTCAAGCAAGAATCAGATTGAAGCAATCTCATTGGTCAAAGAAGAAGCTGCTGATCCAGAAGGAGACGATGACAAGCAAAAAAAGATAAGATAGAATGTTTTCATTAATGACAATATACTACTAATATGCATGTGACTGGTAAGTAGCCCATGGTGCTATACAACTCTCCATTTCTACTTGTTTAAAATGAAACCTCTTTGCTGACATATTGGATTAGTGCACAATATAAATGATGACATGGTAGAGATGGAAGGAATCTCAAAAGCTTCTGTGAGATATGGATGAATGTTGTATTGGCTAAATAGTTGCATGATGCATAATAATTTGTCATTATGCATATGTTCTATGAACTTAGTTCTAACCATTCAATTGGTGCATTTGAATTGTAGGAAAGGTCATGTACAACCGCCTACAAGAAAAGGAGGACAATACTTGTTATGAAGAGAAAGTGATGACAATTCAAGATTCACTCCAATAAACATGAATTTGAAGCTCCCAGGGTCAGAGACACTGTGATAGAAGAAAGAGCTTCAGAGAGCAGTAGATCCACCTCAAAAGATGAAGACCACCTTGGGTACGAGAGATAACTCAAGATGAAGAATAGTATGGCGAGACTTCCAAACCAAAGTAAGAGGCCTTAGACACACTATAGTTTTGTAACACAATTGGGTGACATCATTGATGCAAATCCTTCCATCTATGGAAGAAGCTATGATCATAGAGTAACAGTTGATCATGAGGAATGATGTCTACAATATGGTTCCAAGACATGAAGGGAAGTTCGTAGTGTCTTCCATATGGATCTACAAGAACAAGTGTACAAAGCAAGGTTTGTGGTTTGTCTCAGAAAGAATAGACTATGGCATGACATACTCTATTAATTAGACACACTTCTTAAGTAGAAGTATATATCAAGCAAAGAACCACCTATACAGAATATACTTTGTATGAGATTAGAAGGCACCCATGAAAAAAACACAAATCCAGGAGCTTGACATATCACCTAGAGTGATAAATATATTAACCTTTGCTACAAGGTTGAATATGGAAACCTATAGAAGACAACAAGCTCATAGATGGGTGTAAGAGGAACTTTTTGACAAAGTTCAAGATAAAGGGATCTTGGTATCTAGTAATATAAGATGGATACATAGTAGCATAGGATGCTACCTTTCACTCCAGTAAAGAATGCAGAGGGAAGATGATGCTCCGCTTTAGGGGGTGTGACTACAGAATATATTTGAGTTTGACATGGTATGACATGATCGATAGCTTCTTGATCGACCAAGATTTTACCAAGAGTAAAGTGGGATATACACCAGATGGATGTAAAGCCAATCCTTCCTTAATGGTGTGATTGAGGAAACGGTTTACATCAAATAGCCACAAGGATTTGAATTTGAAAATAGACGGACTCACATATGCAAGTTGAAGAAGGCCCTGTACGGCTTGAAGTAAGATCCTAGAGATTGGTATGGAAGGATAGATTGTTTCTTGATGAGCTTGGAATTTACCAAGAGTAAATTCGATCCTAACCTTTACTTCAAGGTTATAGATGATGAACCTACCATACTATTACTATATGTGGATGACCTATTTCTGACAAAAATGAGAAACATATTAAGAATGCAAGAAGAAGCTCGCTGAGGAATTTGAGATGAAAGACCTTAGATTAATGCACTATTTTCTAGGTATGGAAGTGTGGAAAATTTTAGAAGGAATATTTCTCAATTAGGGAAAGTATGCAGTATAAATTTTAAAAAGATTTGATATGTTGGAATGTAAATCCATGGCACACCCATGGATACCAACCTGAAGTTGCTGGCTGATGAATCATCAGAATTGGTGGATGTGACTCAATATAGACAAATTTATGGGTCATTGATGTATCTAACAAATACAAGACCAGACATTTGTTTTGCTGTGAACACCTTGAGTTAGTATCTAGTTCAACCTAGACATGTTCATGTGATAGCTGCAAAACATGTGATGAGATATCTAAAAGGGACTATAGAATTTGGTCTATACTATGATGGAAACCATGATTACATATTGTATGGCTATATAGATGCAGATTGGGTTGGAAGTGTCTCAAACAGAAGATGTACATCAGGTGGATGTTATAGTCCGGGGTTTTGCTATGATTTCATGGTTTAGGAGGAGACAATCCATTGTTTCTCTTAGCACGAATGAAGCTAAATATATAGCAGTTTGCTCTTCTAGTTGTGAATCCATATGGATTCAGAAACTGATGTCAGGTTTATTCAACCTAGAGTTAGATATCACCGTGATTCTATGTGATAACTAGAGTTGTATAAAGATGACGGAGAACCAAGTGTTCCATGATAAGTCAAAGCACATAGAAATCTGATATTTCTACATTTGAGATATGATATAGAAGGGATACATAAATCTACAGTATGTGAGTACCGATGAACAAGTTGCTGATGTGTTGACAAAGCCTCTGTCTTGAGTAAAGTTTGAATACTTTCAAGACAAGCTTGGTGTTGTTCAGAAATACCTTCCCCGAAAAGGGGAGCAATGATTTTGCAATGGGAGTGCATCACCCCTAGAAATTTGTCCTAAAGTGATCTGTAGACTTATGTCTCCAAGAAAGAAGAAGCATTGTATCATCCTTGAACATTTTTTCTAAAGTGATCTGGTGACTTTGGTCCTTGAGAATGTGGTGGGGTTGTATCATCTTTGGACATTTGTCCTAAACTATATCTGGTGGCTTCGGTTCTTGAGAATGTGGTGGGGTTGTATCATCCTTGGAAACTTGTCCTAAACTATATCTGATGGCTTCAGTCCTCAAGAATGTGGTGGGGTTGTATCATCCCTGGACATTTGTCCTCAATTGTATCGGGTGGCTTTGTTCCTCAAGAATGTGGTGGGGTTGTATCATCCTTGGACATTTGTCCTAAACTGTATCTTGTGGCTTCAGTCCTTGAGAATGTGGTAGGATTGCATCATCCTTGGACTTAGTCCTAAAGAGATAGGGAGTGATTATTTCGTAATTGTATCCGGTGACTTTGGTTGTCGAATATGTGCTAGGATTTATCATCCTTGGACTTAAGTCCAAAAGTGATCAGAAGACATTCATCTTTGTATTATGGATTACAGGTTGTTGCTGATGATGCTACTGATTAAAATATCAGAGTATACTGATGATGATGTTACTGATCGAAAGATCAGAATATGATGATGATGATGAAGTTGTTGATCAAAAGATCAGAGTGTGATGATGATGTTGTTGATCTAAAGATCAATTTGTTGCCAATGATGATTATGTTTCTGATCAAAAGATCAAAGTATTAATGATGATGTTGTTGATCGAAAGATAAAAGTATTGTTGATGATGTCATGCTAATGATGTTGCTCAAAGTATTATTGCTCCTGATGATGATGATCGAAAGGTTAAAGTATTGTTGATGATGATGTTGCTGATTGGAAAGACTAAAATGTTGTTGATGATGTTGTTGAACAAAAGATCAAAGTGCTGCTGCAAAGGATAGAGAAGATTGAAGTGCTGCTATAGAGGATCGAAAAGATCGAAGTACTACTGCAAAGGATTGAAAGATCAAAGCGTTGCTGCAAAACAATCAAGTGATCATATGATGCAGAAGATGAAGACATTAAAGAGTAGTTGTTCCAAGTTACTGATGAATGTTGAAAAACTTCCTATGACATATAGATGTATCACCTTGATGATGTTGAATATGCTCTCTCTCCTCCTCCTACTGTTGTTTTTGTTGTTGTTGTAGAATACCCTTCTCATTAAGGAGTATTATTGAATTATTGTAACTTCAAAGTATATTCACTTACTGTACCTCTATGTTCCTATCGGGATAATCATTTGTATTTCATTGTAACCCGATGTTCCTATTGGGAGAATCATTAATATTGTACTAGGTTAGTAAAGAGTCATGAGGAAAACCCCTCCATTGTAATCCAGGTCATTAACACCCTCTGGAATATATTAATATGATGTTTTGAGTCTCCCTAGGAAATTTGGCCCAGTCAAGTTTAGTGGGGCCGACATAGTTGAGTGAAAAATCAAGTGAGAAGAAGAATACAAATAGAGGGATGTGCTCCTCATTTGAAACAGGAAGATAATCACTTGTGCATAATGCATGGAGAGAGAGAGAGAGAGAGAGAGAGAGAGAGAGAGAGAGAGAGAGAGAGAGAGAGAGAGATCTGCTGGAGGGAGGTGCACCTATTTTTGGGTCTTGTCTTTTATCTTTTATACATCTTATACAGAGGAAATTTTTGCTGGGTTTTTTTCCCCATGAGGGTTTCCTAGGATAAATATTTGTGTTCCTTTTGTGCAGTTGTGCTTGTATATCTTTCAATTATCTTTTGGCTTATGGTTATACTATTATGATGCTAAATGTTATAAGATCTGAGATAACCATTAAAAACTCAACATATATATGTCCCTTATCTATCTATCTACTATATCTATGCCTCATAGGCTTACATATATATATATATATATATATATATATATATATAAACATAAATATGAACCCAATTCTGGTTCATATCCAATAAACACTCAACAATCTCCTACAATTCATCAACTGTTATCTATTTTAAGTAACTTTCAATCCTATCTTAATGACTCGCTCCATTTGACATGGCTTACTTACATGAATCATCTAATGACACGCCACTCACCTAGTGACTCATCTAAATGACTCACCATCATTTAGAATCACATATTTTACATTTATTTACAAAGTGATAGTTCAAATACCATCAACTCATAATTTAAGACCCCTTCTAGGCCTAATCCATTAGAGGAAATTTAAACTCAAAATGGGCCTTTTAACATTGATTCAAATTCCATGTCATCATGTGTTGGCCAATGAAATTGATTTAAATTTGAAATACCGTATAGGTATTAAACACTTTTTTAATATAAATTTGGGGATAGGTATCATAAAAAAAACTACTTTTTTGTTTGCATTTTCGACATATCTCCCTGTGTTTTTACTCAAATTTCGATCGGGAGAGCTCATTGGATGCGGAATTAAATTCTGCATCCAACAGTACCCACTTGGCATACTTTTGATGGACCCCACTACTCCAAAAAGAAGAAATACCTGAAAAATGGAATAATGACATCCAACGAGTACCCACTCGGCATACTTTTGACAGACCCCGCTACCCCAAAAACAAGAAATACCTGAAAAAATGGAATGATGACATCATCATTCCATTTTTTCAGGTATTTCTTGTTTTTGGGGTAGCGGGGTCCATCAAAAGTATGCTGATTGGGTACTCGTTGGATGCGGAATTTAATTCTGCATCGAATGAGCTCTCCCGATCGAAATTTGAGTAAAAACACGAGGAGATATGTCAAAAATACAAACAAAAAAGTTGTTTTTTTCTTTTTTTCCTCCAAAATTAATAAATATTATTTTATTATTTTAACTATTATTTTATTAATTCTTTTTAGGAGGCCCATTTTGAGTTGAAATTTCCTCTAATGTAGACTTTGAACTTGAATTTGGATGGAGAACAGGATGCTCCTGCATCACGAGGTGACTCAACTACAACAACTAGTCATATCTAGAAGTTAGTCTCTCTTGGCATCAACTACCTGCTCAAACGACGTGGTCAGCCTTAAATGCATAAGGAATCTTAGATATTATTTCATGGTTGCAATTGAAACTCCCCGATAATATTTCGTAAGTTGCTGGGCATGACAGTTCATGGAACAACTCGAAGTAAAAGATTATTTATGCCTAAGCTTATTTTATGCAAGGATTGTTGGCTGTAACTGTCTTGATGATTTAGAAGCCTAAAGATCAAAGATATTCATGACTTTCCAAAATTGATGTAAGATAATAGCTAAGGGTTCAGTTCATTCGCAAGTTGTAAGAGACACAACAAATTTCCTGTTACTGTAACTGCAATTTTTATATTAATAAAAGAGTGACAATTCTCATTATTTATCTGTTGCAGCCTTTGTGAGCTTTCAACAACATCTCTGTTTGAAGGCTAGGGATCGCCTTCTAACAAAGTTGCTGGTAGTTTAAATGCTTTAGTATTTTTATTTTTATCTAAATGTGGAATTTTAGTTTGATATATCTTCATGGTTAGCTGCAACAACATTTGTTTAGTGATTGCATCACTTTGTTTTCCTTTGGTTTGTTGTAGGTGATTTGGTTTGACAGTCGACTGTGTAGTTAGTCTTCCCTTTTATGTAGAAGTGTGTAGTAGTTGTTATAGACTTGCCCAGCCCTTGTGTGTGTGCTATTTATATTTCTCAGGGTTTGATTATTTAGATAAGTCCTTTGCATTGGTGAATTTGATTTTGGATAATGAGTAGAGATCTTTTTTATTTGGTGAATTAGACTTTCATTTCCTACAAAAGTAATTCTAGGTGGATTTCCCTTTAGATCATAAACCTTCATATTAGTATGATAGGAAATATAAGTTCTTTTCAATTCCTACATGGGTAATGTTACTTTGATTTCTTACAAGGAGTTGAGTTGGATGAGCGGTAACTAGAACTGAGAGACTTTTATTTTACTTATCAACTACTGAACATGTTTATGCATATACTTTGCTAATTTCCTTTGAAATAACAGACTTCCTTGGGTTGACAGTTAAATATTGAACACTCTTCCTGTTAATTAATTAATGAGCATATAGAGTTCCCAACAATGTACACGTAGAATATTTTTCAAAGTTACATTATTTAAACACTCCTTAGTCTTTATAATCAATAGAATGACAACCAAAATGGGATTTATGGTCTTATCACATGGAATCAATTTCCTCGATACTCATCTTGGTGATTCAATATCAACAATTCGTGGATATGTTACAAGATGAAATCATCATTAAAATTTCATCATTCAGCATCAATAATTCATGGATAAAATATAGAATAATCTTGTAATAAAAACTTATAAGTTCATCATTTACCATCAATGGTTCATGAGTGCATTAGCTAGACTTAAGACATGGTTGCAGTCCTTCATTTTTAGGGTTAAAGAATGGACAATTTTTTTGGATGAGGTCTTCAAAGCAGCATTTTTCAAGGAGCAATTAACATTCATACTGGTGCATATTTTTTTAGTTCAGAAGGTTCCACATGCTTGCATCACATGAAATATTTGATGCATGAATGGTCAGTTACCAATATCTTGCATAAATCTTCAAACCTTTTAATAAAGTTGTCATTTAGTTATATTTTTTGCTCTTTTTTGTAGTTAGATTAGTAAACACACACTAATTGCAATTTTATTATAGTTATTTTTAATTTAATATGAGATAATATAAAAAATATGCATTGTGGTATGAAATTGATACTAGCATCTAATATTGCTTTTTTTCTAGATGATAGCAATTGATGACTCTATAGATAATGATCCAAATTATGTTGCAATTGCATTAGATATAGAAGGAGAAGAAGAATATGATGATGATGGTGGTCATGATGATGACGATGATCATGATGATGGAGATAAGGTTGATCAATATGATGAGTTCGGATGATCATGAACATGATATTGATGATGATGTTGGTGGTGCTAGTTAGATACTGATGATATGCATGAACATGATACATTTTGGATTATATTTACATATATTATTGTTGATATATAACTATGATACATTTATAATTTTGACTTTAATATCTATATATATAGATCATACAACATTTTTTTGGTTAGTTTGGTATTCAAATCACATATATATTTGACTTCTTTTTACTTTACTGTAATGATATCCATGAAAGGTTTTGGTATGTTGATTAGAGATTTGAATTTTAATTGATTTGATTGAAGAACATGATACATTTTGGATTATATTTACATATATTATTGATGTTATCTAGCTATAATAAATTTATAATTTATATATATATATATATATATGGATATCATACATTTTTTTTTTGTTAGATTGATATTTAAATCATATACATATTTGAATTCGTTTTACTTTACTCTGGTGATATCCATGAAAGGTTTTGATTTGTTAATTAAACATTTGAATTTTAGTTTATTTGATTAAATATGATGATGATATTATTAGTAATGTCTTGTTTCTTTATTGATATTGGAAATTGTCAATGTTCTTTTGATGAAGAATTAGTATGTATATATGATGATATTACTATTTTTTATGGATGTTGAGAATTTTCAGTAAACTTCTTCAGAAATGGTATGTTTTAAATTTGAATTTTTAAAGATATTTGTGAATTTTGATATATTTCAATGTTTAATTTAAATTAATAAAATGGATACAAAAATAATAAAAATTGTTATATTTCACTATTAATAATTGAAATTTAAATTCTTAATTAACAGTAAATGCAAAACAAAAACAAAAATGGATTCAATATTAGATGCAACACTAATTGCAAAACTGAATGAAAAAACATGATGAAAAAATATATGTCACACCAAACACAAAAGTGGATGTCACATAAGACAAATGTGGACACAAAAATGGGCGTCACACTAAACATAAACTTATATGCAAAATTGGATACAAAAAATAGACATGATTGATGGCTCAAAACTAGATTCAATACTAGGCCCAAAACTATATGCAACAGTAGATGCAAAAGTGGATTCTTGGATGGACGCAAAATTGGATGATAAAATTGGAATAAAATTGGGCACATCATTCGATGTAATACCAGGAAAAAAACTGTAATCAACACTTAGCGCAAAGAAAGACTTAAAATGAGATACAATATTGGAAGTAAAATGGGAGGAAACATTGGATGTAAAATGGGATGAAACATTTGATGCAAAACTAGGTGCAATATTTGATGTAAAAAATGACGCAACATTAGACACAAACATGGGTGCAACACTAGGTGCAATGCATGGTGCAAACCTAGATGCAAATCAAGACATCAATCGGGATGGAATAGTAGGTGCAAACCTAGGCGCAAAAGAATATGTGAAATAGGATGATATTTTGGGCATAAACACAGACACAAAAAATATGTAAAATGGGATGCAAAATTAGAATTAAAACTAGACATAAAACTAGATGCAAATTGAGATGCAATATTGGGACAAAAAATGGATTCAGTGGTTTCCCCATTTTAATCAAACCAATGAACATTATACCTTTGTATGGAACCCTTATACTTTCTAGAACATTTGTGTGTGGTAGGACTTTGATGATTTCATAAAAATAGTGTTAAATAATATTTATCTTCAATATGAGTACTTTGAACACTTTTTTGGTGAATAATATGCACCCTCATGTTGGGAATTTAATGTGCCTGTGGGGTGCATAGATCCTATATGATGTGATGATGCCTCACATCTGGCAACCTCTATGCACCCCATAGGTGCATTAAATGCCCCATATTGGGGTGCATATTGATAGTGGGAATGGACTTCGATGTCTTTTTTTGTTACCGAGTTAGATAATATGATCCTATTTGTGCATTTATATTGTACAAATATAGAGACTGAATCATGTGCACTACATCGTGTTGTTAATTTTTAATAAAATATTAAATGCAAAGTTTCAAATATGTAAAATTATTTTGCAATTAGTTTGTTGTTAGGATACCTTTGGATATGAATAGACTTAGTGGACTACATAATTAATTTATTTTTTACTCCTAAAAAGACACAGAAATAAGGTTGTTTTTTATTGGTGTTTTTTTGTTTCTTACTATTGGTTTTTTACAAGTTTCCATTTACTCATAAAAAGACAGATATTTGGTTGTTTTTTACTTGTGGTTTTTTACAAGTTTAGAAAATTGATAACTAGATATTAAGGGATATAAAATTTATTGAACTTGTATATCAATGTTTGGATTTGTTTATATATGAATAGGTTACTTGGAATAACATTGATCTATAGCTCAATAGTAGTCTAGGTTATGTAGATGGATAGATATCTCAATGACACAATACCTTAGTTTCAATCAAATGAAATTTAGATGTCTACATATTGTCCCATGATCAAAAACAAATCTTGTGACCATTTGAGGCACCTTTGTACACTAAATCATTAGATAGTAGAAAAAATCCATGTAAAATACTAAATTTTAAACAAGAAAGTCAACATTTTATCTATTGAACGTTCACATTACATTGCTCAAATACTACTAATGAATTTAAATAGTATCCATTTGACAAAAATTAATGTTATACCATTAAAAAAAATCATAACCTATACATATACAAACTATATTAATCTCCAATTTTGTCAGCTTTCTACAGGCTGCATAAGAAGCAATGAGTGATATGCTTAAGGGTTGTGTTTTCTTTACCATAGATGATTGAATTTCCATGGCCAAGGCGCCCACTTAGAATTAAATCCATAAAATACCACATTCATTAAGAATTCATAAGAATATAGGGGATATATATGCTATGGAAGATATTTCCCACTACAATTATCAAAAATATTGCTATCAACACACCACTTCAACCAGACCAACATTTGAAAATCACCATATATCCATTTTAAAAAGTCCTTTATTCCCAATATTCCTTGCACTACACTACAGTATAAAAAGAATATTAACTCCAAATACACCACAATGAAGTGTAACACTCCATTCCAGAAGTATGGACTAGAGATCAGGGAGAATAGAGGCAACCATGGACACAAGATGCCTATCACTAAATTTAAAAATTATAACCCCATCAAGTGTAAACACAACAAGTCCATGCCCAAAAAAATAACAAGGGATGTTATAATTACTACAACTATAGGCATTGAGGGTGACATAACACTATCATCCCCAACGTCAAATGAAATCAATAGAGCTAAAACAATAGAACAATGTTGACACAACCTACTATAAAAGAGATGTTTCATATGCATAGAAGATTACTTATATAGGTGAGAAATTGGAAGGATTTATTGGCATTAGACTTGACCACATCTTTTGTTAGAAATTATTTGGTTGCGAACCTATTTCCTTTTCTATCCACAATGAAATATTGTATCGTCCTTCTATCTACTAGAGAGATAAAGAGGCCATCTACCATGAACCAACCAATGAATACAAGGTTGATCAATATTGCCATTAATAATGGAACTATGAAAGAGTAAATGTTGGAATCCACGCTTCCCTTTCTGTCATTTCCACCTCCATCCAAGTATTCGTCCAGAAATTTTGAATTCTTGACTTGAAATCCTATGGATTATACATATTTAGAATTGAAAGATTGTGCTTGAGTAATTTCATCCACACATCATTGCAGAAATCATGCAGTGGTTTGCATAGAAAAATAATATCTCCTCTAGTGATTGAGGAATTGTTCTTGTCTATAAGCTTACATACTAAATTGGGTTCTACGTGGGAATTCACGACAAAATAATCCTCTATCAATCCCTACCCTTCTACAATATGAAAGAGGTGGTCATTGTACCCATGGAAGTCATTTCCGAGACATGTGAAACATGGGAGTATGTAGTGGGTTGAATTATAAATTCCTTTCAATAGGTATCAGATGAACATGCATATTTCTATTGTTTTTTATTGTCCATAATACAATTCAATTGCAGTTGCATTGAAAACTCCCTATATTGACATCTCATATTGCATCTCTTAAAGACATGAATTGCAACATGATGGAATCCACAATAGGGGAATTAGATTTCATGAATTCTTTCATGGAAATATTCGGTGGATTGTGTTAACACCTCTGTATTGAACAGTTGAGGAAGAGGTATGATTGAGGAAGATAAAAGGATACATAAATTTGCAAGGTTTAATAGTTTTTATTCCATTATTAAATTGCGCATAATGGTTAATTTGGCATGCAATCCGAAGGTGTAAATCAATTAGGGTGAAATCTACTGTTTAAAATGGATCTTCTAGGCCCAAGATGCACATGAGATAAGTTATGTGGAGAAGCGGATGTGGTTAACAAAGCTTAAAGATCAATGATTATGGAATAAAGCAAACAAAATCTACGGTGGAGGGACAGTCCGCTAAATAAAGATGCACACTTGAAAAAATTAAAAAGGCTAGTGGAATGTGTACAACCAATCTCAATCCAATGGTTTAAGAAAAAAGTGAAAACTCATCGACGGTCATTATTGGTTCCGGAGGTTAAAGTTACAACATGGTTAAAAGGGAAAGGTGGTAGCAGAATGTAAACCATGTTCCACGTGGAAAATTGAAGTGAATTCCGTGGACAAAAGTAGTTTGGGAAAAACTCGTTGATGAGGGCTCTGAAAAAGACCGTCATATAAAGGTAAAGTTGACTTGGTTTAAAAAATCATTTCATTTGTGTCCTGTGGGAGAAAGGAAGGAGATCGTCCTCCATCTTTCCAAATTCAACTTTTACGTGTTTACAATCACAGGTAAGCCTTAAAACACTTACACCTGGTTCAAAGAGTTGCTTCCATTGTTCGTTATGGAAAATGAATAGGGTTTTGGATGAAAGGGAGGACTTTGTTGTTGATAGGGAAAGAAACGTATGTGACCCTCTTTTATCAGTTGGAAATGTACCAGTCTCAAAGGAGCAGTTGTGGCAGTGTAATTTGCAGGGAAATGATGTTCTGAATATCTGTAGTTCTTTTTCATATTATTTTTCCATTGAACAAACCTTACCATTTCCTGAATTTGTTGAATGGTGCGCAAATAGTTATTCCCCCTTCGAAAGAGTTGTCATGAGTCATACCACATCCAAAATACTTTGTAAGGTTGATGCAAAATCCATTCATGGAATACTGAACCTACCTGATAATTTCCTTGATAATAGTGAGTCTTTGAATGATTCGGTCTTAGTCGAAATGTATAAAAGTCATAAAACCGAAGTTAGATACCAATTTCTATCCAGTATTCTGAAATATGGTCAGTCATTAGAAGGATTTTTTCTGCCATATAATGCTAACATTTTCAAAAAAGAGGTATAGATGGCTATGTCTTTAGTCAGCCAAATTCTAGGTTTAGATGCTGATATTCATATCAGCGAAGTTGTTTTAGGTTTCTTATTGAAAATAAGTCCAATTGAGCCCGAGTCCCATTTAATCCACTATTTCAATCTGGATGAGTATTTGGCTGAAGTTATCCATGTCCAATTGGTCGAATTTCCCAAAGTCAGGTTTTTTAAATATCAGTCATACCTACTGAATATGTTGTTGTGTTCAAATGTGTCGGAATTGCAATTCCTGTCCACCATTTTATCTCCAGATCTTCCAAAACAAATCAATATGTTTGAGTTTGTAAATATAATTATGGTTGAGATGTATAAGTTTTTGTTTGATGATGTATTACCAAGGGTGTTAGAAGAAATGAAACTCATGCTACAGTCTTCCTCGGAGGACATAATAGGAGATTGGTTCTTATATAAAGATTTTACTATTTTGAGGGTGCATGGATTCACTGGGGAACCATACAAGCTACCTGTTTTTCTAACTCCAAGATTATTTGCACTTGAGTTTATGAGGCAAATATTGTGTTTAGAAGAAGAGCATTTTGGGGCATTCAAAAAGTCTTCAAATGTTAATTTTCCTCTTAAAATTGGTTCGTTTATTTTTAAAAACAAATGTGCCCTGTTGGTTATAGAAAAGTTATTAGAAGTTATGGATTTCCAAAAGGAGCAAAGAATTAATTACGATCCACATCACCTAATTTCTCAGAGAAAGCAGTCAAACGAAAATAAACCATTCGATCATCAAGTTGTTGAAGGTTTAGATAAAATAGCCAATTTGTCTTGTTTTGAAGAAAGTTTAGGAATTGATGAGGGTAGGAGCAATGAGTCGATTGCAGCAGTTCAAGTGCTTGATAATCCTAGCATTTTGAGTAAGAGGATTCTTTCTGAGACTGAAAGTATGTATGTGGATGAAAACATTCATTTAAAAAGATCAAAACATACTCTCAGGATGATCAAGTTTCAAAAGAAATAATTTCAGAGGATTCAAAGAAAATGGTTTTGTTCTCGAAGAAATTTGTACATATATATCAGTATTCCTTTGGAGGAGAAGGTAGTGCAGAGCCCAGTTCATGTTTCAAATCTAGAGCTTATTTAGTGTCAAGTTATGCTGAAAAACAAATGCAGTCATCAAAGGAAGCCATAAATTTGATTCCTAGAGTTAGAAGTCTAATGAATCAAAAGACATTGTTGATTTCTACTCGAGATGTGGAGAGGAATACCTTGAAGTTTGTTGTGGTTAATTATAAAAAAGTATCTGAGATGGAAGTTAAGTTAGATAAAATTAGTGTTACCGATAAGATATAGCTCCATAAGCAGACTAGAGATGTTATCTATTCCGATTTATTACATTCTATTATGAAAGTTAACAAATTGCAGGTCCTTGTAGATAAAATGGAAGTCCAATTGAAGCATGAGAAAGTAGAAAATAAAGCAAATATGATCCATATTAAGAAGTTACAGGGGCATGTCATAAGCTTAGGAAGCAAACCAGGAAATGTACAGGAAACCAAAAAGATTTTAGAAGAAAAGGACAATACCATCCAGGTATTGAAAAAGAAGATTAAAATCCCAAATACTGAACATGCTCAGTCCCCAGAATTATTTACATTGCAGTAAGAAAAAGATAAATTTTATAAAGAGATGATGGATTACAAAGGCAAAGCATTGAAAATACAAGAGGAGAAAAACATATGGGAAGTGGAAAGAGTTGAATTGATGACCCAAATTTCGAAGTTAAAAAAAGATCAAAATGATGAAAAGGAAATTATGGAAGAACTGATGAGTCAAACTCTTCTTGACATAGATTTATCTCTTGTGAACATTGAAAAACCATTAAGTGAATTTTCTGCAGATGATCTGTTAGTTCCTATGTCACAGCTAAGTTTGAAGGATGTGGAAATCAAAGAATTAAAGGAATAAAATGAGAAGATTAAATCAGAATTGGCTAGAATCATTGAAGAGAAGAATAAAACATTAAATGATAAAATCTAGTTACAGAAAAATTTTAATGAGTTGAAGGAAAGAAGTATAGGAAAATTCCTCTACAAGGAGCTAAACATTTAATTTGGGATACATTATCTGTGGAAATCACTAAGTTTAGACACTATTTAAATTTTATTGATGATCAAAGTGCATTAGTCAATTTATCTACCCAAAGACTGAAGTTGGCAAATGAGACCATGGAAAAGAAGCCTCTAAATATAGCTCAGAATGCTTTAAATTTTTTGAATTCTTTAACATATCAAAATTTGCAGGACATTAGAATTAAGGACATAGTAGCTATTGTGCTATGGAAGAAGAAATTTATTAACAAACATCATCTCATGAAGGTGGTACAGGATAAAGCAAATACAATGTCTTCATAGATAAGGGATTTCAAGCTTGCTTTCAAGGATCTATTTGAAGACGGCTTCCTTGCTTTCTGGGATGATGAAGGAATATTATTTTCTCAGGAACATTATCACAGTCTTCTAGTACAAAATTGCATGGACCATTCCAAGTTTGAATATTTGGTTAAAGGGTTGACTGGAAAGATCATTGTAGAAAAATTGACAGAGGATTTCAAAGTATTACAGAAGTTTTTAATCATTAGAAGAGTATTTCCCACAGTATATTATGAAGGCTATGTGTATCTGGAGGTATCCATTAGAGAAATGAAATAATATGACACACCAAATGTAGAACAATGGAGGATCATGGAAATATTCAGGAAGACCAAGTATATACTTCATCCTTGAAAACAGGTTTCGCACATCGTGGAGCTACTCATTAAGGATACCCTACAGTCACTATGTTGATTATAATCAAATGATATGTTATTCAAATTGAAGCATGTAGTTTTATTCTTAGTTGTTAGGGATACAGTTACAAAAAACTTTGATTAATAGATTATTCGGTTATTGATCTTCTTGGAAAACAGTTATCCTTGTATATATTTGAATTTATTTGATGTATTGGGGGTCGGAACCCATATGTTTTAGACCGATATTTTTGAGAACTTATGATTTTTGAATGAAATAACAAAGCCAAAATGCTGGTGAATATTTAGAGATTCCTGTGTCGTTTAATTTACAGTCTATGCCTTCTTTCCATGTGATTGTTTTCTTAGTGTTTAATTTCCATTTTGTTTTCTTCATATCTGAAACGTAGTGTTGAATAGTTTCATAATTCATACTTGTTATGCTCTGGCTATTGTCTCAGATATTTAACAAATATTTCTACCAAAGTTGATATGGAATTCATCCTGGGATGCTCTATATTGATGGATTGTTCATGTTTCTTTCTTATTCGCCTGAAAATCAATGAATGACTGTGACTGAATGGTTATATTTCCTTTGTTGAGATCCCATGTATAAAATATTTGTATTATACTTATCTATTTGACTCCATTTCCCAATGTTATATGTGTTGTTTCAACCATCTACTTGATTTAAAATACTGATTTCATATATCTGGCCTTGTTAAATTTATATCTGAGAGATCCCTCTCTAGAAAGAAAAGCCAGTTTCTTTCTGAAGTGGTTTTTGTTGTTACCTTGAGATTACCTTCCACAACCTTTGGTATATTTTGAGTGCTAACAAATTGGCACTGTTGCCAGGGACAAAAGTGCAAATCAGCCCTAGGAGGAACAACAAAGTTTATAAAGATTAAGAAAATATTTCTGTGGGAAAACAAGAATTTTTGTCAGTAAAGAAGGTTGTATATTTTCCCTGGCGATTCCAGTTCTAAAATTATTGCAAGATTTCAAAAGACATCCTAGCTTCGAAAATACATGCACGAGGTAATTAGGATACTGAAGTTTTGCAAAGTTTGGAGGATCTAGAAAAGTTATTTAAGAAAAAAGATAAAGAAAAAGTAGATATTTCTCTGTTTGGTGCATCATCTTCTCAAAATTTTCATATCATATTTGATAAAAAATGGGAAATTAATATTGAAAAGGGTTTGTTGAAATCTAAATCTGAGTCTGATCTTGAAAAAGTTGAGTTTAACCCTCGAAGATTAGAATCTTATTTGCTTGATTCCCTTTGGAGAGATCTTCAACACTCTACAAAAGTTGAAGAAGTACCTATTATTCAAAATATTCAAAATTCATCAGTCCCTCCAATTCCACCTAGACCAATGGTAGCCAGATTTGCTCCTTTATGTTTACTTGCTGTCTTGCATGATCTTCCTCAAAATTATTCTCAGAGAATTTCTTTATTTGATGGAGAAGGAAGAATCACATCAAAGAAAAATGTAGCTAAATTTGAATATTTTGTTGACTTGGAGGAAGTCGATTATATGGATGTCAAAATGCAGTTGTTTGCTCAGAGTTTATTAGGGGAAGCGAAGAAATGGTTTAAATATTTTTCGGCTGCATCAATCTTGAATTTTCAAGCTTTCCAAAATGCATTTCTAGAAAGATGGGATGACAAACAATGCCCTTTGCACCTTTTGTCCCAATATAATAGTCTCAAGAAAGGAGGTTTTAAATCTTTTCATGAAATTTCAAGCAGATTTATGAGGGTTTATAATTCCATTCTAGAAGATATAAACCTTCTGTGGCTACTGCTAAACTTCATTATGCTGGGGATTTTGATAATGACTTTTCTTTTTCATTAAGGGAGAGAAAATAAACAATTCTTACTACTATGTTTATAGATGCTTTAGAAGTGGAAGCAAATATGATGGTGAGTGGAAAGATGAAACAAAGAGACATTGACAGGAGGAAAACAAGAGAAGAAAACATGCCTTCCACTTCTTCTTTTGCAACTGATATTAAATTTGAAATGATGTTGAAGACAATGGAGAAGTTAATGGATAGATTGACTATGGAAAATAGATCATTCAATAGAGAACAAGCTGATCCTCAAATCAGAAATCCAAATTTTAGAAGGCCAAATCCTCCCATGCCTCCACAAAACAGGCAAAAAGATATGAGAAACCCAAGGAATCAAGAAGAACAACAGATTCGACCACCTTTCCATGAGAATTATGTTGCAGATGAAGAGGATCTTGCTGAGAATGAAATTCATATTTTTGGGGAATTAGATTCAGAGATATATATTACTGAAGAAGAACATCAAATGTTTGCACAAGAAGATGGAAATGAATAATTTGAAAGGGAATCAGAGTAGTATCAGAGGGGTTATTTGCATGTTATGGACGATGTACAGAGGAAGATCAAATTGAGAAACAGGGAAGTCATTATAAATAAAGGGAGGCTAAGTCCAAATCATCCTTCCACAAGTTCATTAAATACAAAAAAAGGAAAGGAAATACAAAAAGCCTTCTGTTGTAAATAAAAAAGTTGAAAATGAAATACTTAAAACAAAAGGATTGAAACAAGTAGCACCAGTAGATGTAGAGAAAGTTAATTCTACTTTTAATTTGCAGAATGAGATTTCCAAGCTAAAAATATTTGTTCCTTTTAATGAATCATGGAGTCTTCACTTGTTGACCAATATCCTATCACGTTAGTTCATATTGTGTTTAAAATTATAAAAAATTGAACCAATATATTGCAGGTATTGGGGGGATGAGGGGTTTAAGGTGGGAGTGGTTAGGGTGGTTTAAAAGGATTGAGGTATAAAAAGGGGTGGGGAGGAGGTTATAAGTATTAGGAGGGGGTTTCAACAAAAATATTTTGGGTCAATATCTCTAGAAATTAAGGGTATTCTTTAATATCCCATGATCATATGTGCTATGTGAGAGGTTCACTAAGTGAAGTCCCCTTGTAATGAATTGTTGAGAAATAATGAGTACAAAGATACAATAACAAAGATGGTTAAAGGTTAAGGAGAATTTCAATCAGACATTTTAGAGTTGACAGATGATAATCCTACTATTTCATTTGGGTCAAAAGTTGAAAGTAGAAATGATGAAGAAGTTCCTCCTTTTTATTTGAGTTTGAATGTGCATGACATGGTGGTACTTAATGCAATGTTAGATTCAAGTGCATCACATAATCTAATGCCAAAAGGAGTAGTTGAAAGTTTGGGACTGGAAGTGACAATACCTTATAAATATTTGTATTCCTTTGATTCCAGGAGGGTGAAGTGTCTTGGATTAATTAAAGATATGGTAGTAAATTTGAATAAATTGCCAACTAAAACAATAGTAATGGATGTGGTAGTGGTAGACATTGCACCAAAATTTGGGGTGTTGTTATCAAGGTCTTGGACTTCAAAGTTGAAGGGTATCTTGCAAATGGACATGTCATATGCCACTATTCATGTCCAAGATGGGAGTAGGAGGTTGTATAGTGAGAAAAGAACTCCTTACGTAGTAAGCAGTCAATATAGACCTGATATTCATCATATATATGCTGTTGATACTAATTTGGGTTCTTGTATTTTCTTTAATGATACTGTCCCATGTGATTTGGAGTCTACGTTGCAAATGAAATCTGAAAATAATGAAGAGGGAATGATAGAATAAAATGATTTGGAAAAGAAACAAAAAAGAGATGGTTTATGGACTATGTATTTTGATGGCTCTGTGGTAAAGGTTGGTGCTGGTGCCGGTGTATATATAATTACTCCTCTCAGGGATTTTAAAGTTTTGTCATATAAGTTAACATTTGAATGCATGAATCATGTGGCTGAATATGAAGCTCTGTTACTTGGGTTGCATGCATTGAAGTATCTGTGAGCACTGTTAGACACTGAGAGGGGGGGTGAATTAGTGTAAAGAAATATTAAAATTTTTATTAGCTTGTCACGATTAAATACCAATTTATCATTCAACCAATCTCATAATCATTTCATAAAATTCATTATTCACATATCATAGCATTTAAATCATCAAGAACCATAACACAAAATAACACAACACCATATAACTTTGTAATATTTTTATATTAGTTGTGGTCCGGCTACAACCGTTAGGTAAAATCAACACCTAATGATACATAGAGCACCTACTCTTCATCCAGAACCCTGCCTGGTTTTCTAATACCCTACTAAGAAGGGTTTGAGGTATTCTAACCTAAACAGCAAGACAAGCTTGCTCTTATAGTTAAAGCTCACTGTCACATCAACTCATCTGTTTCTTCAATATGTTCTGCTGCTGGTCAATACTGCTGAACATCTGATCAACACTCTCATCAATACTGCTGCAACCACTTCTCAATCTTTGTTGTTCATCAACACCTGCTCTTCAATACTGCCAAGTCATCAAAGTCTGCTCATCACTGCTCATCATCTCTGGTTATTCTATGCTTGTCAACCTCTGCTGCTCAAGTGCATCAGAGACACTGCTGCTATCACTAATCATCACCGTCATATAGGACTGTCTACACATGTCATCAATCTACTAGTCACTGTCAAGTTATCATACAGCTTGCTATAAATATTCGCTCTCATGCATCATATTTATCAACAGCATCATGATATCATCATCCACATATACATGTGTTGGGTTTATCTTGATCAGACTTCAACTCAGTAAATTATAGCATATTGTATAGCATGCATCATCAACATCATAGGGGTTGTATTATCATGATCAAGCTTCAACTATTCAAACTACAACGGAATGTCATCATAATATATGCATCATCATCTTCATTTGTACACCACTGTATGTACTCAAGAACTTATGTTACTGTTCACTGTGTGTACTGCTTTATATCATTAGTAATTCATTTATGCCATTGTATATGACTCACATCAATGCTATCATCTAGTCCAAACAAAATCGTTGTACTTGTCTATTTACTATATTCACTGTACACTATTCAAACTTTAGTTCATGTATCATCTATCATAAAGCAACTAAGGAATCAGCCAAAGCCTAAACATCATCATACCTTCATCATTGCATAAGTCTTGTAGCAGACAGGCTTCATTACTATATGTGTTCACTGACTGTTCATATTGCATTCTTCCATACTTGATCCCTTGAATTTTGAACTTGCACCATACAAAATTCAGTCAAAGATTGGATAGTGACTTCTGCAACTTTGGTGATGATCACCGAGGGTTTATGTGCTGGTACAAGAGTTCTGAAAATATCCTTACAGCTGCAACTATATCATAGAGTTTGGTCATCAAAGTATGAACAACATCATCAAGGTCTGCAACATAGGGCACCATCAACATAGGGTATACATGAAGTGTGCATTTACACCATCATAGAATGTGCATCATATTATGCATGCATACAGTACTCAGAATGTGCATCATATTGTCATCAAGGACTTTGTCCATGCTCATCATGCCAAGTTGTCCAATAACTGTCATCAACCATGTCATCAGTCTGTCCAAACAATCACTATTATGTCATGGTTTTCTCTAACAAGTCAATACAGTTGTCACTGGTCATCAAAGTTTTGATTCTTTTCAATTGAGCTAGCAACTGTCTTATATACACAGGAATTGATTTTTGTGGTATCAACCCTCTTTATTGCAACAATGTGGGGTTACCGACGAACTTCTGATTACTGTAACTTGAGAATGGATTTAATTCTGCCAACAAAAGAGATATAAGTCCCAGCTCATAGTGACTCAATCCATAGTGAGTAAATTCGATTTCCAACAGCAAGAATAATAAGGATAGAATGAGAAATACAACCCTCCTTATATTCAACATTGATGTATCTGATTTTAATCCATTTAAAACGTGCTTCTACTGACATAGATCACTGTATATAGATGGATTCTTCATGATGCAGCTGTGTTAAACAATCCTTAATCCTTGAATCTTTAGATACACATCAAAATCTGAGCTCAAAACTTAACTGCCTCAGTATGCTCGTGAATTCTTAGAGATAATTCTTTTACTGGTTCAGAGCTCCATTGACTATGGATTCTTCAGTGGTCTTTCCTACCCAAATTAACACATGGTGTGTGACTATGAGGTGAATTTTTTTTTGCCTTTCATTCAAAAGGATCCCAGACTACTCCTTACCCTAGTTCAAGACACTAGCTCCTTGGAAGGACCACGAATTGGATTTATTACTGTTTGCAATGGTTGGACTGTGGACAAAAGTGGGTAGCAACAACATCAAACCAATCACTGTCAAAACTCGCATGGACTGTCATAATGAGGTTTGGACAAATCTCATATTTTGTCAACTTTCCTTCAAACATCAAAATCTCGGACTGTGTAAGTTAACTTCAAACTTGGATGGTTAAACTTGCAAACCTAGACTGTTATGAAATATTTGTTGTGGAAAAAACCAAAAATAAATTAAAAAGAGGATTGCTGTAACTTCCACCGAGTTTCCTCAATATCCACTGAGATCACCTCAGTCCACGAATTTGTTGACTTGGTTGTAGCTGCTGTTGCAAATAATTTGGACTATTTAACCCTTGACTGCTGCCTCTGTTGACTGCTGGTGTAAAATGCGGATGCCCTTGACTGTGGCTATCAATTTTTTATCAGACTGCTGCCACTGTAAAATTCCTATGCCTGTAAAAAATTTCAGACTGCTGTCACCCAAAATTTCCCTGCTCCTGCTGGTCTGCGACTACCTCAGAGACGAATTTGCCTTAGTCTCAAAAATTCAAAGCAAAAGATCAAATATTGTATGTAAAAATGAGAACGCTGATTGGGTATTTATACTAAATTTTTACCATAATTTCGGGGCCGACCTGCTATAAAAAAATATTTTATTTCTTATTTTAATTTTAATTCTGAACCGACTTCTAATATATTTTTATTGGGCCGACATAAAAAACATTTGATGTTTTTAATATTAAATGGAGCCGACCTGAGTTTCTTTATGGCAACGTTTAGCTTCTTTTCTTCAAGAATAATTTGTGTTCAATGCTTCAGAGAGAACTTTGCTTTCTCTTTTTCAACACCTTATGGCTTCCATTTGGCTTCTTCCATTCTTCATGGTCTTAGATCTGTTTGACTATCAGAACAAAGTATTCTTCTTAGACTTCCATTACTCAAACTTGATTGACTGATCAAATCTGATTATGCTATTTAATCAATTCCATATTTTCTCATATATACTTCTTCAGACTAGCAACAATGTCCCCATTAGACATCAATGACTACCTCAGCCATGCACGGGGACCTCTATGGTCAAGATACATCAAGACATCACTTGTGGGTTTGCCAGAATTTCTCTCGGGGACCCATGACATCATCATAGCATGAATGACCACAGAATGGGTCATTAATGCTTCTTCCACCCATCTAGGGATTTTCCAACATCCATCAAGGCTTCAGGACCATCTCCAGGGTCTTCAGCATCATCATCAGGACTTCTTCAACATCTTTAGCAAGGTGGTGGAATCAATGACATCCTGTGGGGCCACTGCAAGTCCATGTTGGCATCAATGACAATTTCATCAACAATCTCCCCCTTTGTCATTGATGACAACAACTCATGCTCCCCCTTTGAGCATGCTCCCCTTTTGTCCTCATCTCTCCCTTTGTTTTCATTTCTCCCCCTTTGCCATCAATGGAAAAGGGTGTCCACATACTTGTGACTAAGATCTCTGATCACTGCTCACTGGAATTTGCTCCCCCTATCAATATGCATGATCCTAGGACTTGTCTGTATACCTGGAGTAACCATATTTTCTCCTTTGATTTCATTCTCCAGCCTCATGAACTCACGGTGTGTTAAGGTCTTTGAGAGACCTTACACTTGGCTTGCTGTATGGCATCCATCCTCCCTGCTCTGATCAACCTCTCCTATCTGCAACTGCTCTGTCTTCCTCATCCA
This sequence comes from Pseudotsuga menziesii, assembly GCA_001517045.1. NCBI lineage: Eukaryota > Viridiplantae > Streptophyta > Pinopsida > Pinales > Pinaceae > Pseudotsuga > Pseudotsuga menziesii. Next base: position 93,437 of record LPNX010251226.1, read on the forward strand.
TACTTGCTTCTTAGCATCTTTCCTTTGAGCATTTGTTCCTTCATTTGTACTGGCTTTCCTTGATGAGTTTTCTAGGTAACTTCTTGAGGATTGTTTTCGTATACTCCAACAATATTGAGCTTTGTGCCCAAGGCCACTGTAGCTATAACACCTCATCGTACGAAAATGTGTAGCAATGTGACTGACATTGTTGCATGACCAACATCTGACTGAGCTGTTGGAGCTTCCAACACTTCTTTGATCAACTTCATTTCTCCATGCTTGAGAGTGTCCTTGACTGTAGACATTTGTCCTCTGATCTTCAAATCTTCTTACTGATGTGTATGGAGTACTCCTTCTTGCTTGACTTCTTTGACTGGCACATTCATGGGCTTTGTGTCCAAACCCACTGCAGGTGTAGCATCTCAATGTGTGACATGTGGCAGCAACATGTCCAACTTGATTGCATGTCCAACATCTAACTGAGTCATTGGGGCTTCCAACCCTTCTTTTTCCATAGAATCTACAATCCATAGCCTTATGACCAAAGTTAGAACAAAAATAACAATAACCATTGAAGCCAATTTCATACCTGGGTCTTGGAGTTTCTTTGTTTATGAAGTTGCTTTGATGAAAATACCTAACTCCTTGTTTCATCTTTGAACTTCCAAAATCCTTGTTGTCATGTGCAGGTGCATGGAGAGCACCTTTGGACATTGATGGACATGCTTCTGGAGTCTTCAGAGACCAAGTGTCATCTTCAGATTTTTCTTTGTTCTTCTTGTAACCAAGACCATTTTTGTCGAGTGGAGATCTTTGGCAATATAAGATCTTAACTAGGACAATTGAATTGTCCTGGAGCTTGACCAAGGCTTCGTTCTTCTTACCTTTCTTCTTGAGACCAACTACCTCCATTTCCAACTTCTGGACTGTCTCCTCCTTTTCTTCCAGATGACTCTTTAGGATTTCTTTTGTCCTCTTGGATTCCTCTAGCTGAATCTTCAGATCATGATTGACCTCTCTAGTTTCTTCAAGCTCTTGAGTAGGATTTTTTGATTCTTCCTTTTGAATGATCAATTCATTCTTTAATTGTTCAATTTTAGCATCCTTGTCTTTCATTTGATCTCGCAACTCTTTGTCCTTGTCTTTGAGCTTTAAGAGAAACACTTTCATTGACATGGTATTCTACTTATATTCATTCAAGGAGTCCAAGATTTCCTTTTTTAACTTCGTGAAATCACTCTGGTTTAGTTTCACTGTTCTTAGGAACCAATTGGCTCTAAGATCAATATTTAGCAACATGAGATGTATCTAATATGCGGTCTTTGATATCCCTTCATCATCTTCTGCAAGAACCTTCTCAATTTCATCACACAAGCTATTATAATCACAAGAGTCCATACCTTTATTAGAGTCCTCTTCTTGATTGACCTCTTTTGGGGGCTTGTCTTCTGATTTCTAATCTGTCTTTTTGGGTTATGGTCTTGCCTTCTGATACTCACTCTCTAGCTTGAACCATAGTTATTTTTCCGAAGTGTACTCTCCTACACTTTCCTTCATTGAGCTAGGAAGTCCATCCATGAGGAACTTCAAGGCTGTAGTGTTTTCCTTCTTCGCTTCATTATGTGCAGCTGGTTTTCCTTTCTTATTTGATGGAGTGGGTGGATTGATGACAATTTCCCAAATACCAAAATTCTTCAGATAAGCCTTCATTTTGCTCCTCCAACTGAAATAATCTGTAATATCAAGTACAGGCATGCCATTGCTTGATGACTCTTTCTTTTACTCCATTGTGTCTAAGGATCTCCTTCAAGCTTTCTAGGCTTGTGACGAAGGCTGGCTCTGATACCAATTGTTAGACACTGAGAGGGGGGGTGAATCAGTGTAAAGCAATATTAAAACTTTTCTTATCTTGTCATGATTAACTACCAATTCATCATTCAACCAATCTCATAATCATTTCATAAACTTCATTATTCACATATCATAGCATTTAAATCATCAAGAACCATAACACAAAAGAACACAACACCATATAACTTTGTAATCTTTTTATATTAGTTGTGGTCTGGCTACAACCGTTACGTAAAATCAGCACCTACTAATACATAGAGCACCTACTCTTCATCCAGGACCCTGCCTGGTTTTCTTAGACCCTGCTAAGAAGGGTTTGAGGTATCCTAACGTCAACAACAAGACAAGCTTGCTCTTACAGTTAAAGCTCACTGTCACATCAACTCATTTGTTTCTTCAATCTATTCTGCTGCTAGTCAATACTGCTGAACATCTGCTCAACACTCTCATCAATACTGCTACAACCACTTCTCAATCTTTGTTGTTCATCAACACCTACTCTTCAATATTGCCAAGTCATCAAAGTCTGCTCATCACTTCTCATCATCTCTGGTTATTCTATGCTTGTCAACCTCTGCTGCTCAAGTGCATCAGAGACACTGTTGCTATCACTAATCATCACCGTCATATAGGACTATCTGTACATGTCATCAATCTGCTGGTCACTGTCAAGTTATCATACAGCTTGCTATAAATATTCGCTCTCATGCATCATCTTTATCAACAACATCATGATATCATCATCCACATATACATTTGTTGGGTTTATCTTGATCAGACTTCAACTCAGTAAATTATAGCAGACTGTATAGCATGCATCATCAACATCATAGGGTTTGTATTATCATGGTCAAGCTTCAACTATTGAAACTACAGCGGACTGTCATCATAAGATATGCATCATCATCTTCATTTGTACACCATTGTATGTACTCAAGAACTTATGTTACTATTCACTGTGTGTACTGCTTTATATCATCAGTAATTCATTTATGCCATTGTATATGACTCACATCAATGATATAATCTAGTCCAAACAAAATCATTGTACTTGTCTGTTTACTATATTCATTGTACACTATTCAAACTTTAGTTCATGTATCATCTATTGTAAAGCAACTAAGGCATCAGCCAAAGCCTAAACATCATCATACCTTCATAACTACATAATTATTGTAGCAGACAGGCTTCATTACTATATATGTTCACTGATTGTTCATATTGCATTCTTCCATACTTGATCCCTTGAATTTTGAACTTGCACCATACAAACTTCAGTCAAAGATTGGATAGTGACTTTTGCAACTTTGGTGATGATCACCGAGGGTTTATGTGCTGGTACAAGAGTTCTGAAAAGATCCTTACAGCTGCAACTATATCATAGAGTTTGGTCATCAAAGTATCAAAAACATCATCAAGGTCTGCAACATAGGGCACCATCACCATAGGGTATACATGAAGTGTTCATTGCCACCATCATAGAATGTGCATCATATTGTGCATGCATACAGTACTCATATTGTGCATGCATATAGCACTCATACAGTACTTAGAATGTGCATCATATTGTCATCAAGGACTCTGTCCATGCTCATCATGCCAAGTTGTCCAATAACTGTCATCAACCATGTCATCAGTCTGTCCAATAAATCACTATTATGTCATGGTTTTCTCTAACAAGTCAATACAGTTGTCACTGGTCATCAAATTTTTGATTCTTTTCAATTTAGCTAGAAACTGTCTTATATACACAGGAATTGATTTCTGTGGTATCAACCCTCTTTATTGCAACAATGTGGGGTTACTGACGAACTTCTGATTACTGTAACTTGAGAATGGCTTTGATTCTTCCAACAAAAGAGATATAAGTCCCAGCTCAGAGTGACTCAATCCACAGTGAGTAAATTCGATTTCCAATAGCAAGAATAACAAGGATAGAATGGGAAATACAACCCTCCTTATCTTTAACATTCATGTATCCGAGTTTAATCCATTTAAAACGTGCTTCTACTGACATAGATCACTGTATATAGATGGATTCTTCATGCTACAGCTACGTTAAATGATCCTTAATCTTTGAATCTTTAGATACACATCAAAATTTGAGCTCATAACTTAACTGCCTCAGTATGCCCATGAATTCTCAGAGATAATTCTTTTACTGCTTCAGAACTCCATTGACTGCAGATTCTTCAGTGGTATTTCTTAACTGAATTAACACATGATGTGTGACTGCGAGGTGAATTTTTTTTTTCCTTTCTTTCAAAAGGAGGCCGAACTGCTCCTTACCCTAGTTCAAGACACTAGCTCCTTGGAAGGACCACGAATCGGCTTTATTACTGTTTGCAATGGTTGGACTGTGGATGAAAGTGGGCAGCAAAAACATCAAAAAAATCACTGTCAAAACTCGCATGGACTGTCATAATGAGGTTTGGACAAATCTCATATTTTGTCAACTTTCCTTCAAACATCAAAATCTCGGACTGTGTAAGTTAACTTCAAACTTGGATGGTTAAACTTGCAAACCTGGACTGTTATGAAATATTTGTTATGGAAAAAACCAAAAAGAAATTAAAAAGAGGATTGCTGTAACTTCCACCGAGTTTCCTCAATCTCCACCGAGATCACCTCAGTCCATGAATTTGTTAACTTGGTTGTGGCTACTGTTGCAAATAATTTGGACTATTTAACCCTTGACTGTTGCCTCTGTTGACTGCTGGTGTAAAATGCGGATGCCCTTGACTGTGGCTGTCAATTTTTTATCAGACTGCTGCCACTGTAAAATTCGGATGCCTGTCAAAAATTTCAGACTGCTATCACTCGAAATTTCCCTGCTCCTGTTGGTCTGCAGCTGCCTGAGAGACGAATTTGCCTCAGTCTCAAAAATTCAGAGCAAAAGATCAAATATTGTATGTAAAAATGAGAACACTGATTGGGTATTTATACTAAATTTTTACCATAATTTCGGGGTCGACCTACTATAAAAAAATATTTTATTTCTTATTTTAATTTTAATTCTTTGCCGACTTCTAATATATTTTTATTGGGCCGACATAAAAAAACATTTGATGTTTTTAATATTAAATGGAGCCGACCTGAGTTTATTTATGGCAACGTTTAGCTTCTTTTATTCAAGAATAATTTGTGTTCAATGCTTCAGAGAGAACTTTGCTTTCTCTTTTTCAACACCTTATGGCTTCCATTTGGCTTCTTCCATTCTTCATGGTCTTAGATCTGTTTGACTATCAGAACAAAGTATTCTTCTTAGAATTCCATTACTCAAATCTGATTGACTGATCAAATCTGATTATGCTATTTAATCAATTCCATATTTTTTCATTTATACTTCTTCAGACTGGAAACAATGTCCCCATTAGACATCAATGACTACCTCAGCCACACATGGGGACCTCTATGGTCAAGATACATCAAGACATCACTTGTGGGTTTGCCAGGCCTACTCCCAGGGACCCATGACATCATCATAGCATGAATGACCATAGAATGGGTCATTAATGCTTCTTCCACCCATCTAGGGCTTTTCCAACATCCGTCAAGGATTCAGGACCATCTCTAGGGTATTCAGCATCATCAGAAGGACTTCTTCAACATCTTCAGCAAGGTGGTGGCATCAATGAAATCCCGTGGGGCCACTGCAAGTCCATGTTGGCATCAATGACAATTTCATCAACAAGCACAAAGGATAAGAGTTTTAGGATATTCGGAGCTTGTGATAAACCAAGTGAATGACGGTTATCAAACTAGACATCCTTGGATGAAAGCTTACATAAATGAAGTATGGGATATGTTTGGTAATTATTTTATAGAACATACAATTAAGGTGATTCCAAGATATGAGAATACAGCAGCAGATTCTTTGGAGATTGCTGCTGGTATATTCAAAACTCCAAGTGCTGGTCAAAAAGAGTATCAGGTAGATATTGTAAATAGACCATCTATGCCTAATAATTCTAAATATTGGTAGGTATTTGAAGATGAGATGCAGATAAAAGGATTTTTGGAACTATCAGGAGAATTTGTAAACACTCATATTGATGCTGAAAATGATGAAAGTGAAAATTTCCAAGAGGTTGAAGAAAATGAAGAAGAAAAGACCAGTACTGAAAAATTGAAGAGAAATTTAAGAGGAAAGGATATAATTCAATTGAAAAGCAATTTTATACCAAGAGGTTTGATTCCTTTAGAGAATTTTTTTGATCAGAATGATGTTGCTAAAGATACGAAAGTAAAACCGGCTAATAACACTATTGAAGATAGAAATATTGGTACTAAAGAGAATCCTAAGATTGTAAAATTGTCTAAAAATTTGCCTGCAAAAGAAAAAGAAGAATATTTGAATTTAATGAAAAAGTATATAGATGTCTTTTCTTGGAGTTATGAAGACCTTAAGGAATATGATACTTCAATAATACAACACACTATTCCAATTAAACCTAGAGAAAATCCTTTCATACAGAAGCTCAGAAGAATAAATCCAAAATTGCTACCAGTTATTGAGAAGGAAATTAAAAAATTATTTGATGCCAAAATTATTGTGACTTTAAGATTCTCAAGATGGGTTACTAATTTAGTTCCTGTTAGAAAGAAAAATGGAGAAATAAGGATTTGCATAGATTTCAGGAATTTGAATAAGGTCTCCATGAAAGATAATTATCCTTTGCCAAAGATGGATCATATTTTGAAGAAATTGGTCAGAGCTAAAAGAATTTCTATGATGGATGGCTTTTTTGGATACAATCAGATTAAGGTGTTACCTGAAGATCAAGAGAAAAATGCTTTCACCACACCATGGGGCACCTTTATGCATGGGAAAATGCCTTTTGGTTTGATGAATGCAGGGGCTACTTTCCAGCGTGCCATGGATATTTATTTTGCAGGAGATATAGGCAAATTTGTGGTAATTTATATGGATGACATCACAATTTATTCAAGATATGATAGGAAGCATATTCATCATTTGGAAAAAAAATTCATAAAATGCAGGAAATTTGGTATATTATTGAATCCAAAGAAATCAAATTTCTCATTGGAAGAAGGAAAGTTGTTGGGCCACATAATCTCAAAGGATGGAATAAAGATTGATCTTGAAAAAGTCAGTACGATTTTGAAAGTGGGAGAACCAAGAAGCAAAAAATAAATACAATCATTCTTGGGTCAGGTGAATTTTTTAAGAAGGTTCATTCCCAGTTTTGTTGAAATATTAATGAATATCACAAATATGTTGAAAAAGGGTCATGAGATAAAATGGACAGCAGAGGCTAAAAAATATTTTAAAGAAATTCAACAAGCTATTTCGGAGGCTCTTGTGTTGGTGAGTCCAGATTTCACTAAAGGTTTTTTAGTATTTTCTTATGCTTCAGAACATACTATTGCTGCAGTTTTGTTACAAAAAAATAATGAGAATATGGAGCAACCCATAGCCTTTTTCAGTAAGATGTTGAGAGATGGAGAGTTAAAATATGATATTATGGAGAAGCAAGCATATGCTTTGGTTAAAGCATTGAAATATTTCAGGGTGTATATTCTTCACTCACATATAATTGCTCATGTTCCAACTGCTATAGTAAAAGGGATTCTCACACAACCTGACCTAGAAGGAAGAAGGGAAAAATGGATAGCGACATTGGTGGAGTATGACATAGAGATTATACCTACTAAGTTGATTAAAGGGCAGGGATTGGCAAAAATGTTGACATATTCAAACTGTGAATCTTTACAGCTCAATTTCGTATCTAGTCAATTTCATCAGTTAGATACAGGGGTGGAGGTAATGATTGACTTTGCTGCATCTCCCTGGTATTCTGATATTGTTCATGTTCTTCAAAATTTACAAGCTCCTATAGGATTGAGTAAAACAAAAGAAAGATCAGCAAAGTTGAAAGCTGCTAAGTTTTGTATTATAAATCATTATATTTATTGGAAGGATCCTGGAGGTGTGTTACTTAATTTCCTTTTAGAAAATGAAGCCCAACATATAGTAAAATAATTTTATAAAGGAGATTGTGGAGGACATCATTCTTGGAAGGTGACGACAAACAAAATTTTGAGAGAAGGTTTCTATTGGCTGACATTGTTTTTAGATGTGTACAAAGAAACTAGCATGTGTCTTCAATGTCATATTTTTTATAGTAAAAGAAAGGTAATTCCCCTTCCTCTTAATCCAATAACAGTAGAAGCTCCTTTTCAGTAGTGGGGTTTGGATTTCATTGGAGAGATAAACCCAAATTATTCAAGATGACATAAATGGATTCTAATAGCCACATATTATTTCACAAAATGGATCAAAGAAATTCCTACTAGGAGAGCAACTGAGACAGTAATTATGGATTTTCTTGAAGAGAATATATTAGCAAGGTTTGGTGCCCCAGAAGAATAGTGACTGATAATGCATCAACTTTTAAATCCAAGAAGATGATTAATTTTTGTCATAAATATCATATCAGCTTAAATCATTCAACTACTTATTATCCACAGGGAAATGGATTGGTCGAGTCTTCTAATAAAATCCTGGTAAGGATTATCAAGAAGTTGTTAGAAGAAAACAAGAGATCTTGGCACACCAAACTTAAGTATGCTTTATGGGCTGATATGAATAGTAATAAAAGAGTGATTGGAATGTCTCCTTTTCAATTGGTATATGGAACCAAAGTTATTTTTCCAGCATCATTGGGTGTTCCAGTTATGAGATATTTTCAGGAGCAACATGAAGAACCAAACCACATGTAGAGAAGGATAAACCAAATCATTGAATTAGAAGAGAAAAGGAATAATAAAGCCTATGATAAAGTGCAGACACACCAGGAAAAAATGAAAAATACTTTTGATCAAAGGGTGAAAGAAGAACAGTTCCAAATTGATGACCTGGTGTTAAAATGGGATGCTCCTAAAAAAGATAAACATGGAAATTTTGATCACATGTGGGTAGGTCCTTATGTTATTGTAGGTCATAGAGGGGAAAATTCATTTCTTTTGGAATATTTGAATGGGGTTTCTTTGGAGAGTAACCCTGTCAATGGAGTGTTTTTGAAGCATTGCCTGTTCTAAGGTGAAAAGTAAAATTTGTACCATAGTTTGTAAATATTTGTTTTCTTGAAAGCAGTACAGATGGTGAACTGAATATTTTTGAAGCCTGGAGTGAAGACCCTAAGATTTAGGAGGTAAACCATTTTTCTTTATTTTAAGAAGAAATATATCAGATAAAAAGTAAAAAGTTTGGAAGTTTAGATACAAATATTAGAGATAGGCACTTGGTCTACGAGTTCTTTGATACCTCACAGGGAGGATATCCTCCCCAGTTGGAGATAGTTGTTAACACCTCTATGTTGAACAGTTGAGGGAGAGGTATGATTGAGGAAGATAAAATGATACATAAATTTTCAAGGTTTAATATTTTTGATTCCATTATTAAATTGCGCATAATGGTTAATTTGGCATGCAATCCGAAGGTGTAAAGCAATTGGGGTGAAATCTACGGTTTAAAATGGATTCGCTAGGTAAATATGCATAGGATATAAGTTATGTGGAGAATCGGATGTGGTTAACAAAGATTAAAGATTAAAGGGTTATGGAATAAAGCAAACAAAATCTACAGCAGAGAGACAGTCCTCTAAATAAAGTTGCACACTTGAAAAAATTAAAAACGCTAGTGGAATGTGTATAGCCAATCTGAATCCAATGGTTTAAGCAAAAAGTAAAAACTCATCAACGGTCATTATTGGTTCCAGAGGGTAAAGTTATGAGATAGTTAATGGGGAAATGTGGTAGCGGGATGTAAACCATGTTCCACGTGGCAAATTGAAGTGAATTTCACGGAGAAAAGTAGTTTGGGAAAAACCGCTTGATGAGGTCTATAGAAAGGACCGTCGTATAAAGGTAAAGTTGACTTGGTTTAAAAAATAATTTCATTTGTGTGCTACGAGTGAAAAGAAGGATACAGTACACCATCTTTCCAAATCCAACTTTTACGTGTTTACAATCATAGGTAAGCCTTAAAACACTTACACTTGGTGCAAAGAGTTGCTGCCATTGTTCATTATGGAAAAGGAACATGGTTTAGGAGTTTTATGCAGGGTTTTGGATGAAAGGGAGGAATTTGTTGTTGATAGGGAAAGAAACGTATGTGACCCTCTTTTATCAGTTGGAAATGTATCAGTCTCGAAGGAGCTGTTGTGGTAGTGTAATTTGCATGGAAATGATGTTCTGAGTATCTACAATTCTTTTTCATATTATTTTGCTATTGAGCAAACCTTACCATTTCCTAAATTTGTTGAATGGTGTGCAAACAATTATTCCCCCTCTGAAAGAGTTGTCATGAGTCATACCAAGTCCAAAATACTTTGTAAGGTTGATGCAAAGTCGTTCGTGGAATACTGAACCTACCTAATAATTTCCCTGATAATAGTGAGTCTTTGAATGAGTTGGTCTTAGTCGAAATGTATAAAAGTTGTAAAATTGAAGTTAGATGCCAATTTCTATCCAGTATTATGAAATATGGTCAGCCATTAGAAGGAATTTTTCTGCCATACAATGTTAACATTTTCAAAAAAAGGTACAAATGGTTATGTCTTTAGTTAGACAAATTCTAGGTTTGGATGATGATATTCATATCAGCAAATTCATTTTAGGTTTCTTATTGAGAATAAGTTCAATTGAGCCCGAGTCCCATTTAATCCACTGTTTCAATGTGGATGAGTATTTGGCTGAAGTTATCCATGTCCAATTGGTCGAATTTCGCAAGTCATATTTTTTAAATATCAGTCATACCTACTAAATATGCTATTGTTTTCAAATGTCTCGGATTTGCAATTCCTGTCCACCATTTTCTCTCCAGATATTCCAAAACAAATCAATATGTTTGAGTTTGTAAATATAATTATGGCCGAGATGTATAAGTTTCTATTTGATGATGTATTACCAAGGTTGTTAGTAGAAATGAAACTCATGCTACAGTCTTCCTCAGAGGACATAATAGGAGACTGGTTCTTATATAAAGATTTTATTGTTTTGAGGGTGTATGGATTCATTGGGGAACCATACAAGCTACTTGTTTTTCTGACTCCAAGATTATTTGCGCTTGAGTTTATGAGACAAATATTGTGTGTAGAAGAAGAGCATTTAGGGTGTTTCAAAAATTCTTCAAATGTTAAGTTTCCTCTTAAAGTTGGTCCGTTTATTTTCAAAAACAAAGGTGCCCTGTTGGTTATAGAAAAGTTATTAGAAGTTATGGATTTCCAAAAGGAGCAAAAAATTAATTACGATCCACATCACCTAATTTCTCAGAGAAAGCAGTGAAACAAAAATAAGCCATTCAATCATCAAGTTGTTGAAGGTTTAGATAAAATATCCAATTTGTCTCATTTTGAAAAAAGTTCAGGAATTGATGAACGTAGGAGCAATGAGTTGATTGCAGTAGTTCAAGCGCCTAATAATCCTAGCATTTTGAGTAAGAGGAGGCTTTCTGAGACTGAGAGTATGGATGTGGATGAAAACATTTTATATAAAAAGATCAAAACATACTCTTAGGATGATCAAGTTTTAGAAAAAATAATTTCAGAGGATTCAAAGAAAATGGTTTTGTTCCCGAAGAAATATGTACAAATACATCAGTATTACTTTATAGGATAAGGTAGTGCAGAGCCCAGTTCATGTTTCAAATGCAGAGCTGATTTAGAGTCAAGTTATGCTGAAAAACAAATGTAGTTATCAAAGGAAGCCCAAAATTTGATTCCTTGAGTTAGAAGTCTAATGAATCAAAAGACATTGTTGATTTCTACTTGAGATGTGGAGAGGAATACCTTGAAGTTTGTTGTGGTCAATGATAAAAAATTATCTATGATGGAAGTGAATTTAGATAAAATTAGTGTTCCCGATAAGATACAGCTCCATTAGTAGACTGGAGATGTTATATATTCTGATTTATTACATGCTATTATGAAAGTTAACAAATTGTAGGTCTTTGTACATAAAATGGAAGTCCAATTGAAGCATGAGAAAGTAGAAAATAAAGCAACTCTGATCTAGATTAAGAAGTTATAGGGGCATGTCATAAGCTTAGGAAGCGAACCAAGAAATGTATAAGCAACCGAAAAGCTTTTAGAAGAAAAGGAAAATACCATCTAGGTATCGAAAAAGAAGCCTAAAAATACCAAATACTGAACATGCTCAGTCCCCAGAATTATTTACATTGCAGGAAGAAAAAGATAAAGTTTATCAAGAGATGATGGACTACAAAGGCAAAGCATTGAAACTACAAGAGGAGAAAAACAGATGGGAAGTGGAAAGAGTTGAATTGATGACCCATATTTTGAAGTTAAAAAAAGATCAGAATGATGAAAAGGAAATTATGGAAGAGCTCATGAGTCAAACTGCTGTTGACACATATTTATCTCTTGTGAACAGTGAAAAACCGTTAAGTGAATTTTCTGTAGATGATCTGTTAGTTCCTATGTCACAGGTAAGTTTGAAGGATGTAGAAATCAAAGAATTAAAGGAAGAAAATGAGAATATTAAATCAGAATTGGCTAGAATAATTAAAGAGAAGAATACAACATTAAATGATAAAATCCAGTTACAAAAAAAAGTTTAATGAGTTGAAGGACAGAAGTATAGGAAAATATCCTCTACAAGGAGCTAAACATTTAATTTGGGATACATTATCTATGGAAATCACTAAGTTTAGACACTATTTAAATTTTATTGATGATCAAAGCACATTTGTCAATTTAGCTACTCAAATACTGAAGTTTGCAAATGAGACCATGGAAAAGAAGCCTCTAAATACAACTCAGAATGCTTTAATTTTTTTGAATTCTCTAACATATCAAAAGTTGCAGGACATCGGCATTAAGGAGAGAGTAGATATTGTGCCATGGATGAAGAAATTTATTAATAAACATCAGCTCATGAAGGTGGTACAGGATAAAGAAAATACAATGTGTTCACAGATAAGGTATTTCAAGCTTGCTTTCAAGGATCTATTTGAAGATGACCTCCCTGCTTTTTGGGATGATGAAGGAAGATTATTTTCTCAGGAACATTATCATAGTCTACTAGTACAAAATCGCATGGACCATTCCAAGTTTGAAGATTTGGTTAATGGGCTAACTGAAAAGATCATTGTAGAAAAATTAAGAGAGGATTTCGAAGTATTGCAGAATTTTTTAATCATTAGAAGAGGATTTCCCATAGTATCTTATGAAGCCTATGTGGATCTGGAGGTATCCATTAGAGAAATGACAGAATATGCCACACCAAATGCAAAACAATGGAGGATCGTGGAAAGATTCGGGAAGATCAAGTATATACTTCATCCTTGAAAACAAGTGTCACGTGTCATGGAGCTGGTCATTCAAAATACCCTGCAGTCACTATGTTGATTATAATCAAACAATCTGTTATTGGAATCAAAGCATGTAGTTTTATTCCTAGTTGTTAGGGATATAGTTACAAAAAACTTTGATTAACAGATTATTCGGTTATTGATCTTCTTGGGAAGAAGTTATCCTTGTATATATTTGAATTTATTTGATGTATTGGGGGTTGGAACCCATATGTTTTAGAATAATATTTTTGAGAAGTTATGATTTTTGAATGAAATAACAAAGCCAAAATGCTGGTGAATCTTCAGATATTCCTGTGTCGTTTATGTTACAGTCTGTGTCTTCTTTCCATGTGATTGTCTTCTTAGTGTTTACTTTCCATTATGTTTTCTTCATATCTGAAACGTAGTGTTGAATAGTTTTAGAATTCATACTTGTTATGCTCTGGCTATTGTCTCTGATATTTCACAAATATCTCTGCTAAAGTTGATATGGAATTCATCCCGTGATGCTCTATATTGATGGATTGTTCATGTTTCTTTCTTATTCGCCTAAAAATCAATGAATGACTATGACTGAATGGTTTTCTTTCCTTTGTTGAGATCCTGTGTATGAAAGCTTTGTATTATCTTTATTAGTTGACTCCATTGCCCAATGGTATATCTGTTGTTTCAACCATCTACTTGATTTAAAATACCGATTTCATATATATGGCCTTGTTAAATTTATATGTGAGAGATCCCTCTCTTGAAAGAAAAGCTAGTTTCTTTCTGAAGTGGTTTTTGCTATTACCTTGAGATTACCTTCCACAACCTTTGGTATATTTTGAGTGCTAATAGATTGTTTGACAACATTACCATAGCAGATTTATTTCTAGTGCTCATCTTATTTCAGTTAATCCATTTGTGATTCTTAGTAGGGAGTTGGGGTAGGGATACATAGAAGTAGTAGGGATAGAGTTATGACATTTTGGGGGTTGGAGAGAGAAGGGGAGAGTGGGGTTAGGATATAGAGGGAGGGGTAAGGGTAGAGGGAGTAGAAGGGGGGTTAGGGAGAGAGAGAGAGAGAGAGAGAGAGAGAGAGAGAGAGAGAGCCAAGGGGGGTGATTAGGGTTAAGGGGAGAGAGAGATAGGTGGTAAGAGGGACTCAAGATTAAGAGAGGGATAGATAGATATATAAACAGAGAGAGAGATGGTGGGGGCAGTTAGTGCTAGGAAAGGGAGTATTAGGAGAAAAAAAGAGGGAGGGAGAGAGGAAAAGTGTTAGGGGGTTAAGGGAGAGAGAAAGAGGTGGGTTTAAGAGTAGGTGGTGGAGTTGGGGGAGAGAGAGAGAGGGAGAGAGATGGAGAGATGGAGATTGAGACATGGGGTTAGTAAGGGTGCGGAGGAGCATGAGAGAGAGAGAAAAAGGGATGGGAGAAGTCAATCATGGGGTTGGGAGCAACAAATTGAGTGTGTGTGTGGGAGAGATAGAGAGTGGGGGCTGTTAGTAGTAGGGAGGGAGAGAGAGGAGTGGTGGTTAGGGGTAGGTGGAGAAGTAAGGGGTTGAGAGAGAGAGAGAGGAATGTTAAGGTTTTGGGGAGGAGTAGGGAATTTAGAGATAAGGGGGGTATATTTGAGGAATGTGTAGGTGTGGGGTAGAGAGAGAGAGAGAGAGGTGATTAGGGGTGATGGGAAGGAGGGGTGTTGGGAGAGAGAAAGATAGATATCGAGGGGATTAGGTGTTTAGGGAGTAGTAGGGTAGTTAGAGAAAATAGGGGTAAAGTAGGTTTATAATTGGCTTGGTTGAGGGAAATAGAGAAAGAGAGAGAGAGGAGAGGGGGCAGTGTGGGTAGAGGTTAGAGGGGATATGGGGTAAATAAATAGGTAGAAATCAAGGATTTTATGCATTTGGGGAGGATGAGGGTAGTTAGTGCATGTGTGTGTGAGAGAGAGAGAGAGAGAGAGTTAGAGGGAGGAGGAGAGGGATATCTAGACAAAGAGGCGGTGGGTGTTAGGAGGTTGTAGGAGAGATAAAGGGATGGGTGTCAGGGTAGGGGTAGTAATTAGGGGGTTATCGAGAGAGAAGGGGGAGTTATGAGTAGAAAGAGAGAGATGAGGGTTAGGTTAAGGGGGTGAGGACTAAGTGGTTATGGGATATGAGATATATATATATATATATATATATAGAGAGAGAGAGAGAGAGAGAGAGAGAGAGAGGAGTGGGGTTAAGGATAGGGGGATTATGATTCTAGTGGGTTGTGGGTAGAGAGAGAGAGAGAGGGTGTTGTTATGGGTATAGAGAGGGAAGGGATCGATTTAGTAATGGTTAAAGGGGGGGAGGGGGGAGAGAGAGAGAGGGATGAGGAAGTTTAGTTGTAGCAGTTAGAGTAGGGGTTGAGTCTTTATGTGTGTGAGAGAGATAGAGAGGGGCATGAGAGAGAGAGAGAGAGAGAGATGGTTTGGAGGAGGGGGTTCATAAGAGATTAGGGGGTTAAGGGATAGGGTGCATAGGATTGGGCTTAGAAAAAGAGTGTGAGAGGAGTATCTATACGTAGGGGTATATTTAGGGAGTGGTAGGGTAGTGGGGAGGATTATGAGAGGTTAGTGGCAGAGAGAAGGAGAGAAGGGGGGGGGAGTGATTAGGGGTAGTGGGAAGGAGTGAGGTTGGGAAAAAGAACGACATAGATATTAAGGGGGTTACATATTTAGAGAGGAGGGAAATTACAAAGAAGGAAGGTTAGTCGTAGAGGGGATTATAAGAGATAGAGAAAGGGGGTGAATGTTAATTAAAGTATGGGAGAGAGAGAGGTTTGATGTTAGGGGGTTGGGAGAGAGAGAAAGAGTGAGAATTATGGGTAGGTGGACTAGTACATGAGGGAGAGTGAGAGTGGGAGGAGGTAAGTAAGTGTTAAGTAGAGGAGGAGAGAGAGAGGGAGAGGGAAATAGGTTATTTATAGGGGTGGGAGTATGAGGGTTAGTATGTGTTATATAGAGATAGAGAGATTACACGGTTAGGACTAGGGAAATAGACAGAGGGGAGGGAGTTATTATAGATGGAGGAGAGAGAGAGAGATAGAGAGATCGAAGGGTGTTGATTATGGGTAAGGAAGAGGAGGAAGTTTAAGGTAGAGAAAGACATTGAGTTTAAGAGCATTAGTGATTTAGGGAGTAGGTAAATTAGATATAAGAGTGTTATAGTTGAGTAGGGGGGTTGGGGGTGGGGGAGGAAAGAGAGAGAGGGAGGTAGGGGGGGCATGGAGAGATATGGGGGGTTACAAGTAGAGAGGGGGGGGAGAGAGAGAGAGGGATGGCGGTAAAAGGTGAGGAGTGGGGAGTTTGTGTAGGTAGAGAGAGAGAGGGGGGGTTCATAGGGATAAGGGGATGATGAGTGGTTGGTTTGGAGTTAGAGAGAGAGAGAGAGAGAGAGCGAGTTAGAGTTAGATAGGGTTATGGGTTTGTCAAGGATGAGGAAAACTGGGGGTAGTAGATGGGGGGAGAGAGATGGGTGGGCAAGGAGAGGGGATAGAGAGAAATATAGAGAGAAATTATGAGGATTCATTAGTGGTATGGTGAAGGTGTATAAGGAGGAACATAAAGAGAGGTCGAGCTTAGGGTTAGGGAGAGAGAGAGAGAGAGAGAGAGAGAGAGAGAGAAGGGGGTGGTTAATTATAGGAGTGTGTGTGAGAGAGACAAATAAAGAGAGAGAGAGAGGGAATATGTTTAAAGTTTGAGAGATAGGGAGAGAAGGTGGGTGTTAAGGGGTTTGGAGAGAGAGAGAAAGGTGTGGGGGGTATAATTAGGTTAAGGAGTAAAGGGGAGAGAGAAAGAGTGAGAGAGAGCATTAATAAGGGTTAGAGGCTGAGTGTGAGAGAGAGAGAGACACAGAGGGAGTGAGTGATAGAGAGAGATAGAGAAATTAGTGATTTCATATATTTGACCTTGTTAAATTTATATGTGAGAGATCCCTCTCTAGAAAGAAAGGCCAGTTTCTTTCTGAAGTGGTTTTTGTTGTTACCTTAGGAATACCTTCCACAACCTTTGGTATATTTTGAGTGCTAATAGATTGTTTGACAACATTACCATAGCAGATTTATTTTGAGTGGTCACCTTATTTCAATTAATCTGTTTATGATTCTATGTAGTAGGGAGTTGGGGTAAGGATACATATAAGTGGTAGGGATAGATTTATGACATTTTTGGGGTTGGTGAGAGAAGGGGAGAGTGGGTTTAGGATATAGAGGGAGGTGTAATGGTAGGGGGAGTAGGACAGGGGTTAGGGATAGAGAGAGAGGGTTGTTTACAATTAGGGAGAGAGACAGATGATAGGTATAGGGGAATAATGAGTGGGGAATTTGGGGTAGAGAGAGAGAGGGAGAGAGAGCCAAGGGGGGTGATTACGGGTAAGGGGAGAGAAGGGGAGAGAGAGATAGGTGGTAGGAGGCACTTGAGATTAAGAGAGGGATAGAAAGATATATAAATAGAGAGAGATGGTGGGGCTAGTTAGTGCTAGGAAAGGGGGTATTAGGAGAAAAAAGAGGGAGGGAGAGAGGAAAAGCATTAGGGGGTTATGGGAGAGAGAAAGAGGTGGGTTTAAGGGTAGGTGGTGGAGTAGGGGAGAGAGAGAGAGAGGGAGAGAGATGGAGAGATGGAGATTGAGACATGGGGTTAGGAAGGGTGCAAAGGATCACGAGAGAGAGAGAGAAAGGGATGGGAGAAGTGAATCATGGGGTTGGAAGCAACAAATTGAGTGTGTGTGTGTGAGAGAGAGATAGAGAGTGGGGGGTGTTAGTAGTAGGGGGTGTTAGTCGTAGGGAGGAAGAGAGAGAAGTGGTGGTTAGGGGTAGGTGGAGGAGTAAGGGGTTGAGAGAGAGAGAGAGAGAGGAAGGTTAAGGTTTTGGGGAGGAGTAGGGAAGTTAGAGATAAGGGGGGTATGTTTGAGGAATGTGTAGGTGTGGGTTAGAGAGAGAGAGAGAGGTTATTAGGGATGGTGGGAATGAGGGGGTTGGGAGATAGAAAGATAGATATCGAGGGGATTATGTGTTTAGGAAGTAGTAGGGTAGTTAGTGAAAATGGGGGTAAAGTAGGTTTATGATTAGCTTGGTTGAGGGAAATAGAGAAAGAGAGAGAGAGAGGAGAGGGGGAGTGTGGGTAGAGGTTAGAGGGGATATGGGGTAGAGAAATAGATAGAAATCAAGGATTTTATGCATTTGGGGAGGATGAGCGTAGTTAGTGTGTGTGTGTGAGAGAGAGAGAGAGAGAGAGAGAGAGAGAGAAAGAGAGAGTGAGAGGGAGGAGGAGAGGGATATGGAGATAGAGAGGTGGTGGGTGTTAGGAGGTTGTAGGAGAGATAAAGGGATGGGTGTCAGGGTAGGGGGAGTAATTAGTGGGTTATGTAGAGAGAAGTGGAGTTATGAGTAGAAAGAGAGAGATAAGGGTTAGGGTTAGGGGGTGAGGACTAAGTGGTTGTGGGTTGTGAGATAGATAGATAGAAATATATTTATATATATATATAGAGAGAGGGAGGAGTGGGGTTAAGGATAGGGGGTAGAGAGAAAGAGAGAGGGTGTTGTTATGGGTATAGAGAGGGAAGGGAGTGAGCTAGTAAAGGTTAAAGGTTGGGAGGGGTGAGAGAGAGAGAGAGGGATGAGGAGGTTTAGTTGTAGTGGTTAGAGTAGGGGTTGAGTTTGTATGTGTGTGTGAGAGATAGAGAGGGGGATGTTAGGGAGTAGGTGGAGAGAGAGAGAGAGATTCAAGGGGGCATTATAGGTTATGGAGAGTTTGGGAGAGGAGTAGGTCACATAGAGAGAAGGGGTATATAGTTAAGAAGTGTGGGGTGTGGAGAGAGATAGGGGTTAGTTATAGGAGTATGAGAAAAAGAAAAAATGGGAAGGTTAGGGAGAGAGAGTGGGTTAAGTTTAAGATAGATAGAAGGAGAGACAATAGCTGTTATGGGGTTGGGGGGTAGAAACGGATGGTGGTTATGGGTAGGAGGAGGAGTATGAGAGAGAAAATTAAAGAAGGTTTTAGTAAGGGTTATTCAAAGGAAGGGAGAGAGGGAGGAGAGGGGTTAGCGATAGGTGTGGGAGTAGGGGGTGAGTGTTTGTGTGAGGTAGAGGGAGTGGTGATGTATTTGGGAGTAGGGGGAGACAAAGAACAAGTGGGGGTTATGGATAGGTTTGGGAGTATGGGTTTTAGAGAGGGAGGGGTTGTTAGTGGTAGGATTAGGGGAGAGAGAGTAGGGGGGTTAGGGAGAGAGAGGGATGTTAGTGGTAGAGAGAGAGAGGGACTATGTTATGGGATTGGGAAAGAGAGAAATGGGTGGGGGTTATGGGTAGTAAGTGTAGGGTAAAGAGATAGAGAATGAGAGAGGGTTTTACTAACTGTTTGGGAGATAAGGGGAGAGAGGGAAGAGGTGGTGTTACTTGTTTGGTTGTGAATAAAGGGTTGAATGTGTGTCAGAGAGAGAGAGAGAAAGATAGTAGTTAGAAATATATAAGGGTGGATGTTATGTGTAGGATGAGGGATAGGGGGTTGAGAGAGAGGGAGAGAGATAGAGACTAAGAGAACCAAGAGGAGAGTGCTTAGGATGGGTAGGATGGGGAGGGAAAGAGAAAGAGGTCATGAGGGTTAACATTTTGGGGAGAAGTGTGGAGATTAGAGAGAAGGGGGGTAAAGTTGGGAAGTAGTGGGGTTTTAATAATATATATATGGAGAGAGAGAGAGAGAGAGAGAGATAGTTTGGAGGAGGGGGTTCATAAAAGAATAGGGAGTTAAGGGATATGGTGCATAGGATTGGGCTTAGAAAAAGAGTATGAGAGGAGTATCTATACACAGGGGTATAGTTAGGGAGTGGCAGGGTAGTGGGGAGTATTATGAGAGGTTAGTGGTAGAGAGAAAAAGAGAAGGGGGGACTGATTAGGGGTAGTGGGCAGGAGTGAGCTTGGGAAAAAGAATGACATAGATATTAAGGGGGTTACATCTTTAGAGAGGAGGGAAATTACAAAGAAGGGAGATTAGTCATAGAGGGGATTATAAGAGATAGAGAGAGGGGGTGAGAGTTAATTGGAGTATGGGAGAGAGAGAGGTTTGATGTTAGGGGGTTGGGAGAGAGAGAAATAGTGATAATTGTGGGTAGGTGGACTAGTACATGAGGCAGAGTGAGAGTGGGAGGAGGTAAGGAAGTGTTAAGTAGATGAGGAGAGAGAGAGGGAGAGGGAAAGAGGTTATTTATAGCGGTGGGAGTATGGGGGTTAGTATGTGTGATATAGAGATAGAGAGATTACGTAGTTAGGACTAGGGAAATACAGAGAGGGGAGGGAGTTATTGTACATGGAGGAGAGAGAGAGAGAGAAAGAGAGAGAGAGAGAGAGAGAGAGAGAGAGAGAGATTGAAGGGTGTTGATTATGCGTAAGGAAGAGGAGGAAGTTTAAGTTAGAGAAAGACTTTGAGTTTAGGAGTTTTAGTGATTTAGGGAGTAGGTAAATTAGATATAAGAGTTTTATAGTTGAGTAGGGGGGTTGGGAGTGGGGGAGGATAGAGAGAGAGAGAGGGAGG
>LPNX010251246.1:0-35823 GCA_001517045.1 Pseudotsuga menziesii
CTTGCTTTCCTATGTGCCTTAAAACACTGAAAAAGCAGGCAATAAAGCAGAAAAAGTAGAAGGGCGCCTAGGAGGCCAGGAATAAAGCAGATTTGATTCCTGAGGCTTCCCCAAGCGCTACATGAGTCAATAATGGCAAGTTTGACCTCTATGGATAGGCAATTAGCAAATTGCACATGGTGGGACTCATGGACTAGGCAAATAAGACAAAAATAAATGAATTAATGTCTAAGTGGGTAAATACTATGGGTTGATCATTCTAACAGTTTTTACGTCACAAAAGTTGTATGGAATTTAGCAGCTTATTTACTAAGCTTTATAATTGCAAATAAAAAAACACGTCTGGATACTTTATGATATTTAAACGTTACTCGTTCGATCATACCTGTAAACCTGTAAGAACCAGTAATCTTTCTGCGTTAGCATAAATGCTAAGTAAGCCCATGATTCAAAGTTAGATTCCACCTACTGGTCTTTAAGAAAACTCATCAGTAAATTGAAATAAAACAATACGCAAGTAAACCTTATTCATGTTACAAAAAGGAAACTACTAAGTTAACATAATTGAGATTATGTAATATTAATCATTTGACTATTTTTTTTATTGCTAACATTTAGCTGTTAGTAAACCGTCGTTTCAGCATTTTATGTTATCTCAAAATTTTAAATTTTTGTGAAAATTTGGGGTTTTGACACTGGTTCTCCACAAGTGCCTTGAACTGCTGAAAATAACTAAATGCATCGGATTTATGTTTCAAAAAGTATACCCATGTTTTTCTTGAGTAGTCATCAATAAAAGTTAGAAAATACTTGCAGCCACCAATGGATGATGTCTGCATTGGACCACAAATATCAAAGTGCACAATTTCAAGTGGTGTGCGTGCTCTATAGGACTTTTCGACTGGAAAAGTCTCTCTGTGCTGCTTGCCAAAAATGCAGCCTTCACAAACCCTCTCTCATTTGTCGATCAATGGTAATCCCTTCACCATATTATTTGTGTGCAATAGCTTCAGCCCACCAAAATTCAGATGTCCAAATCTGAAATGCCACAACCAGGATTCATCTTGAACTTCTATCTAAAATGCAGCTTGCAAATTAGAGCTGCAATTTTCTCTCTTGTCGAGGAGCTCGACTCTTTCTTCACTTTATGCCTTGAATGCAGCTCATGTGTTTGTCTTCCCTTTTTATGTCAGGAACTATCCTCAATGGAAACAAGCGGTTGCTTGTCATTGGCACTTTTGCTATCAGCTGGTCGCTTGGACGCTTGTCTTTGATCACACAGTGATCATCTTCCATGTAAACTCTGTAGCCTTTTTGTAACAATTGTCCAATGCTTAACAAATTATGTTTCAGACCTTCGACATGATAGACATCAAGGATATACTTACTCTCCCCCTGTTTGGTTAGAATATCAACAATGTCTTTTCCTAAGACAGTAACTTGGACATTGTTTTCAAGTGTAACATCAATTTTAACTAAATTGTCTAGACTGGAAAACAAATTTAAATTACCAGTTATGTGGTTGCTGCAGCCTGAATCTAAGTACCATGTGTCATGTGGACTTTCTTGAACAACATTGCATTCGACTGGAGATGTCGGTGCCATTAACATTGCACTTTTCGAAGTGTTGGTGCTGGTCGACTGACTTGGGCTTTGCCTTCCTTAGTCATATTGCTTATTTTTGCATTCATGTGCATAATGACCAAATTTCTTACAGTAATTGACATTGAATTTTTTATTTATCAAACCTCTGGCCACTTGGCTGACTTGGGTTCTGATTATCTCCTCTACCACCGACATTTGCAGGACTTCTACCTCCTCCTCCTCTTGAATAACTTCTTCCTCTGTCTCTGAAGTTATTTCTCCCCCTGCCTCTACCACGGCTTATGGATGACTGTGCTGCAAATGCACCTTCCAATGATGTTTGTGTTATGTCGAGTCTATGTTCATGATTGATGAGTGAAGCTTGCAACTCATCAATGGTAAATGTTGTCATGTTTGTGTGTTCTTCTAAGGTCACAACCAAGTTTTCAAATCTTGGGGGAAGACTTCTGAGAATTTTTTCAACAACCCTTTGATCTTCTATGGCTTCTCCATGAGATTTCAGTTGGTTTATCAACCCAACAACTCTGGTGTAGAATGTGTCTACATTCTCTGAATCTTTCATGGATAGAGATTCAAAATCTCTTCTCATAATCTGCAGCTTGGATGTTTTTACCTTATCCAAACCTTGATAGGCAGTCTCCAATGTATCCCATGCTTGCTTAGCATTAGTTTTTGTTGTTATTCTTGGGAATATGCTCTCATGCATAGCTTGATGTATGTAAAACAGAGCTTTTCCATCTTTCTTCCTCTGTTCTCTCAACACATCTTTCTCACCATGTGTGAGATTGTTATATGCTATCATGTCTGCTGGTTCTGCATAACCATGCTAGACTATCTCCCAGACATCTTGACCTCTAAATAAAGCCTTCATTGTTAAAAACCAATATTCATAATTCTTTCTTGTAAAAATTGGAGTTTGCAATGAACCAGAAGTGGAAGCCATTTTAATTTTTTTAATTAACTTTCCTTAGAAAATTAATTTCCACCTTTTAAGACAAGATTTCTTTCCTAAATCTTGGGTTGATATAAACCTTGCTCTGATATAAAAACTCTGATACCAGTTAGCCAAAACCAAGTCAACTAAACTTGAGTTTACCCCTCAGTCAATATTAAAATTCATTTTCACTTTTTCACATCGACCTCTTTTTTCTTTTTCAATTGTCGAGTGAAACTTGCTTATCTCCCTAGTAGACAAGTCTATCAACTTTGGTCCGACTTTCTACCCAACCGATTTACTTCGACTTACTTGTCACTTAGAAGTCGATTGACTTCAACCTCTAAGTCGGCTCACCTCTTCGACCACTTAAGTCAGCTCACCTCTTCAAGTCAGCTCACCTCTTCGACTTCTCAAGTTGGTTGACCTCTTTGACCTCTCAAGTTAGCTGACTCAACCGACCTCTCAAGTGGGTTCACTTTGGTCGAAATCTACAGAGTATGTTTCTTAGTCTAAGAGACTTAAGAAATACAAATGCTTTTCACCTGTGAGTAAGATGAAGTAAAAATGAACACATTAACAAATCCAAAAAACTTATAAAAACATATGCCCAAATATCTAGGAAGACTTGAGTTGACCAATGTGTAGTAAAACCCCGGTGAGAAATTTATGGGTTCTTTGATCTTTTACTTAAGAGTGATTGTAAAAGACATTTACCCAAGTAAATCTGGAAATATATGCTGCCAAATAATCATGCATTCAACCATAAACTATTTCATATATTTAACTATGCCGAAATAACAAAGTATTACAAATTTGTCAGTCCAGACTTGTCAGCTCACTGAGTAATCCTTTTACAGAGCTTCGGCTCTTGGACTAAAAGCTTGAGCTTCGACTTCTCTTTTCTTTCCCTGAGTTCCTCTGTCTCTCTATTGTGTCTCTTGTGTCTCTTGACTCTCTCTTAACTCTCTAACCTAATTTACAATTTGCTTCTTCTATTTATAGGCAACCTAAAGAGTGCTTCTACATGGGTAGACTAGACTGACTCACCACCATTAAAGACTATAATAACTATCCACCTAACAACTTAGCTTTAGAAATAAATTCGACTAGTTTACATTGCCGAATCGTGGACTCTTTCTTCTTGTCAGACTGACCGACAAGATCTTGACTGATACAAGTGAGCTGAGAGTCAGGTACGGATCTAGCAGTAATTATTTTTTCCAACATTATTATCACAAAATATAGATGTTGGTGAATCAAACCAACATCTTCTAAAATAATCATTAGCCGCGTCACTTCACATGCTTCAGTTAGAGCACCCATATTTCCTGCTTCTGATTATAAGCTGGGAGAATAGCCGGCGAGACTGTTGTTTACATTACTTATCTGACCAAAATTCCAATTGAGCCACGTGACCACTTTGATAATAGCGTCCATGCGTTATAAGCTTCTCTATTTCCATTACTTGTAAGCTGTGTTTTATTTAGGTAATTGCACACTGGTACTGGTCTCATTCACAGTAAGCTTCTACTACTTGTTTTCATAGACATCGCTTCTATGTTTGCTTTAACAACACGGAAACCTAAGGTGATATATATATATATATATATATATATATTATTCAATTGATAACAATATATAATAATTACATTTTTTCCAATATTCCGTTATATAAGACTTTACATACAAATATTCCGTTATTTCGTTCTATTAAAATATATGTGATCATGTTTTCTATAAAGATAGTTATAGTGCATTCTCCCAAAGATATTCTTTACATACAAATTCCAATTCTTTGCGTTTTATTTGATACTGTTTCTAAGCTACCTTGCCCCATATCCATTCCAGTCCCATAGCTGCGGAATTCCTTCTGGTTCCAGCTTCTCCACCACTACCTCAAATAGCTTGAAGGTCATTTTCCTTCCATTGGTAAACTGCTCTTGCCTTTTTATATACTAGGGCAAAATTGGGTTTTTTTCTATTCTTCGGAGTTTGGATCGCCTGACATAAGGAGGGTTAAGGGCATCATCCATTTTCCCTAAATGAATCGTACCAAAGGGTAGTCATTTTATAAAAACCTCGTTCTTCTAGGACCCAAGCTTCATTGATTCCTCCAAAAATCACATTTTATTACTCGCAGTCTTTTTGCTCCTCTTTGTCAAATAGCTATTCACTAGGATCCGATACTATTCAAATACACAGCACATAATCACTCTAAATAAATAAATAAAATTTCCACAGGCAAGAACCGTGTAGTGTTACTGGGCTAGGCAGTTGTTCAGGTTAACCCGAGCTAGACCGTTTAGTGTCTATCAATGAAGCCTCACTGGACTGATAACAGACCGAGCCGCCTTGGTTTTTATTATAACTCAAATTCTCCAATCCATGACGTTTCTCTATGACAGGATGGATTCATTGGCTTTTAGAAGTGCCCCGGGTTACTGAACAACCTCCCTCACGCATATGCACATAAAGCGAGCATAAATTTGATCACGTGAGGTTTCGCTGGCAATATTATTTATTTCGAATTTCTCTGATTACATTGGACGCAGCACCTGGCTGTACATTTTAGATAATCGCGGAGATGTTCACGGGCTAGCGTTATAGCTGATTTCCCGATAACTCAGGCCGCCTGTAATAAAAGTCATTCCAAAACCTACTTTTCATGAGAGAATCCCTCAATCTCATTACACGTTAACATATTCCCGGACCTATAGATCCACCTAGATCTCAATCCCATACAAACACATCGGCGAAGATTTGATTTCCGTCATTGAAGTGAAATTTGTGCACTATTGCTTTTCGTTCCATTCAATATGCTTTCAACTTCTTATACCGATAGCGCCAATCCCCATTATAGATCTGGTGTGAAAATCAATTAGTATCCGATGAAAAATTGACCTCTCATGAAGACTAAATTCTGATAACAGATTTCAGCCGATATCAATTAGAAATAGAAGATATGAATAAATCAACAGATGTGAATTCATCAATCAATCCCAAAGAGTATTAATTTCTCAATTTAATCGATAGTAAGTTAGATACACTCATAAATAGAATTCGACAAATCAAGAATGCTATCTTGGGATTTTTAATATAACTTGCCAATTAGAATTCTCTAGTTTGACATCGAGCCAAAATTTTCAGAAGTTTATTATTCAATATCAATTGTAAAAATCGCGAAATTGAAATGCTTAGTCCTCTCTAGGTTCGAAAAGGCTATGATACCCTCATAGGGCCCTAGCTATAATTATTTACCATTCAGAATTTCCTTTTAAGTTTTACATTGTATATCGCAACATTTACCACAATAATTTCTTAAAAATGAAAAATCAACCCAGATAAACCAATTAAATATAAATGAACCCGATTGTGATGGTTATCTAGTTGTTGGTGAAGATTTGTGCAATTGTTGCTGCTCCAATCTTGTCCCACGAACTCGCCCGGCTGCTGACTAACCTCTCGGTTGATCTCCCTACCACAATGGGATTAATCTTCTTCCTCCCATTCCCTCGAGCAAATGGGGTCCTAGAGTATACACACAAGCAAAAGTTCAGGAATGAGATCCCCCTCACCATAACTTTTCAGGCCAAACTCACATAGATCACTTATCCCAACCTAGTTTCCATTACCATAATCATTGTGCCTTTTCCCAAAACTAAGAGATTCGTTTATCTTCCTTGCCCCTTTCTTAAATAGGTAAATGTCTTGCGACATATGTGGCTCCATGCAAAAACACCATTTTTATGCATTTTATCATTATTATTATTATTCACCCCACCATGTGTCTCTCTCACATGAGAGTGCACATAAATCCCACTATTTTCTTCTAGATGTTCTCTTATGCTAGGATCTAATCCCTAGATCAATGGGTGCAAGTGAAGCTAACTCACTGGTAATCCATCCAAATTTTCTCCATATCTACTATTCTAATTTATTTAATTATATTAAATTAAATTTATGCACAATCTACTCATGCATAACTATATGTCTAAAGTGTGACATTTACCTAAGTTATTCCCATGAGATTGTCTAGGTACCACATCTAAGGGTTCTTCCAGAAGTAACTTCCTCTTTATGTTGTGTGGGGAGTTCATGTA
The DNA here is from genome assembly GCA_001517045.1 of Pseudotsuga menziesii. Taxonomy (NCBI): domain Eukaryota; kingdom Viridiplantae; phylum Streptophyta; class Pinopsida; order Pinales; family Pinaceae; genus Pseudotsuga; species Pseudotsuga menziesii. Next base: position 6,643 of record LPNX010251246.1, read on the forward strand.
AGGGTGTAGGAATCGTTACCTTGCAAACATTGTCTACATTCTATGTGAGACTAATGGCGCTGAGGAGTAAGTTCGTTCTTACTGCGCGCCCCTCAACAACCTCGTACGTGACCAAGTTGTTATGTTGTTACCCGTACAGCATCATGCCACCCGAGCAAAGCTGGAAAGGCTTTCCACTCGTGCATGGAATGCTATTGGGAGTTGACTATCCATTGTCATACACCCATGTGTATTTTTCCCATTCTCTACGACCCCTTCTTTATCCATTTGTGAATCAATCAGTAAACCGTCTTACCTGCCACTACACACATACTCAGAGCATATATTAGTAGCTTTACCCATAAAGTCATCATAAAATATTTGATTTCATTTGTTTCCATTCATTATTAAAAAAACATCCATAACTCATATATTTAATTCATAAGAAAGGCATTTCTAATTCATTCAAGCTAATGCAACAATCGTCCTATCCGTTCACATGTGTTAGTCAAGCCATAACATACTTAGAGAAATAATCATATTTTATTCATATATGCTAGTCAATCTTTAATTTTGTTCAAGGTAACAACATTTATTTTAGATTATTACTCTGGTTAACTTCAACGATTTTCCTCGAAGTTTATCAAACAAACTCGGTTGAAGACAGGCATTACAGAAGGAACTAACAATTTCATCAAATATGTGCATATTTTAAAAGACTATGGAAAACAGAGTTCAACAACGTCTGTATTCCTAAGAAGTCAAGGATGGGAGTTTGTAGTATATGTGCTTCTCTTAAACAAAGAAAGGATACAAAGAGGTGTGTCTCTAAAATGATTTTTTCTTGACTAAATATCAATTATGAAAGCTCATCAATGCTTCATTTTTATTTTTTTTGTAGATTATGTTATCAAAGAACTTGAAGCACATCAAAATCAACAATCAATTGAGCGACAAAAGTTATACAAACATCGCAAGAAGTTCTATGATGATCCACATAAGTATATGGGTGTGATCGTTGATGGCATGGATAAAAAAAAACACTTCTTCCACATTTTGTTCATCTACGAAAGAATTTAAAGGAGGAAAATTTGATATAGTTTCACTTGGTTGGTTGTATAGTTTTTAATGGTCAAATGTCTCCATGGGTTACTTCACAACTCCAAATATTCAAAATGATGAAAATATTACCATAACCATAATTCACCATGTTCCTACTCATTAGTTCAAATATCTTCCCCGAGATCAAATGTTTAGTCATTTTGTAGTGACAATAGGGAGAAGAATGTTGGGAGCCTGCCATCATTAACTGAAATTATTAGAGAAACATACAGCCCAGATCCTGTAGTACTAATGTTGGAGGAAACTATTGACATGTGAAGATTTATTATGGGATCGCATGGTGAATAAAGGTGCATCCAAAAACTTAATGATATTAGCTTCCGACATCAATTTCGTATAAAGAAGATTGATGGGAAAACACTACTATGGGGTAAGTACTCAACAAGTGTAGAATGGGGGCCTACATCATGTTTAGCTTTTCTGAAATTCATCTCAAATCGTCAAATGTATGCTTCAAAATTATTGTTATTGTAATCAGTTGTTGAGATTCAAAATGCACGCCGACACAATAGAGACTTTGACTCTTCTCAGTGCTTGGAAGAAATCAAAAAGTGTATCAAAGATACATATGACTATTTTGATATCGTCAATTGTGTTCGATGGGAGTCTTTTTTCATGGAGAAAAATGGCATAATTTCAAACTCTACACATGGAGATATTTTTTTAAAGACTCCATTTTGGCTGCCACAAAATATGTCAAATGAAAATGAGGAAAGAAATGTTGAACCTGAAGGTGTTGAGGCTTCTCAAATAGAGGAAAGGGAAATGTATATTGGTTCTAGAACATCATTTGCACAGCATGAGGCAATGGAATACATTTGCAGAGGCTCATTACAAGATATTAAGGAGGGTTTCATGATTTCAATTTTGGCTACAAATGATACATGTGGTTATGAATTTTAGACTACAAAAGTTCTGAAGGTCAATAAATAAAATGAAGAGTTTATATCCGTTGAAGTACATTGGTATGCAACAGACACACACCCATTTGATGGTGTGTACAACCCAGAGATGGTGGTTGAGATAAAGGTTTGAAAAAAGAGAAAAAGAAAGGTTCAAGATGTAAATAATCGTTCATTGACATTTTGAAATTAGAGGATGTTGACATACTAGTTTAGGAATTCCAGTTGACAAATAAAGACAATCTTTGCTCCAAGACCATAGAGATTATCAAAACATTGTTGGCATGCGAAATAGTTGCAACATGGGAGTCTGCTAAACTAAGGCATAGATCTAGAAGGAATATGACATATGAAACATTGGGCATACATGAAGACTCAGATGGTGCACTCATTAACAGTAGAGAAGAATGTGGGTCCTCTACAACTTCATCCAATCATTCATCAAAAGAAAATGTAGTTTCTAATGGCATGTTAGAATCCATGTGTTAATTTCAATATTTGCACATTAAACATTTTGTCTTTTTTATTAAGATGACATTGTTTGTGTGGAAACTCTAAAGGAGTGTTTGAATTTTGATATGAATTACTTCTACTTCTTATGGTTTAATATATGATTTTTTAATGAATGTTATCATAAATTCCTTTATTTTATATGGAAAGAGTGGTGAAATTATTTCTTGAATAATTTGTGCTTAACGCAGTGCAATTTTTGAAAAAGTGTGCTACCAGTAGCATTAGTTTTCAATTCAGGGCTCGATTTTAAGGGTTTTCTAAACAACAATAAGGATTGTTTTAGTCCATGTCTATAATTTTAACCTCGAATCAAAGTGGTGCTACCGGTTTTTTTTGGTGTTTTTGTGCAGTAATATGATTTTTTATGGCTAGAGTTCTCATTTTGAGTATAAATTTCTCGTCAAGTTGTGTAACTTGTTAGTATTGATACATGGAATACATTATGCATCTTTCCTAAATGATATGGAAACTCAAGATGGTAGGAAAATGTTCTGATCCTTTTAAGAATCTTGAATTGTTTAATGAATCTAGGGGATAGCTTCATTCAGTTTCTAAACCTAAAGGAACTCTTGTTAGGCCTTACTCTAATGGATACTTCACTACCTTCTTTGTACCTTTTATGCATTATTTTAGCATCAACTTAATTTTTTTCTACTCTTGGCTTCCTTAAGCCTTTGTTTAATCATAGCCATCTATTCTTTTATTTCTTGTAACAAGTCAGGTCTTGACAAAACCCAAAATTTTAATTGGTCCCAACTCAAAAAGGTCTCGCAAGGTCTCCCATAAAGAAACTCATATGGAGTTGCACGAATGGAATTTTGAAAAGTATTATTATAGGTAAACTCAATCAAGGGAAGATGTGTATCCCATTGATTTTATTGGTCCATGATGTACATTCTTAAAATGTCTTCCAATCCTTGATTAACTCTTTTGCTCTAGCCATTTGTCTTTGCATGATCAGTAATACTAAATTTTAGCTAAGTACCCATAGAGGCTTGGATTATATTCCAAAAATTTGAAGTAAATTGAGAATCTCTATCCAAAATGATTTTTTAGGGAACCCCATGCATGAAAATTATATCTTTGAGGAAAAATTGAGCAACGATAGGTGCATCAAAGGTGTTTTTGATTGGGATAAAGTGATCACTCTTGGTTAGCGTGTCTACCACCACCGTGATGCAATCATACCTTTGGGGAGTATTAGGCAATCCCTCCACAAACTCCATAGATATGAATTTCCATTTTGTTGATGGTATATCATGCATAAGACTTATAGGGTGATTGTGTTCAACCTTAACTTATTGACATTCTAGACACCAAGCTTCGGAATTTACTATATCATTTTCATTCATGCCTAGGAAAAAATTAAATTAAATATCCATGCATCTTCTTTACTCTAGGGTGGACATAATAAGGAGTTCGGTGGGATTCGAACATCGCCAATATCTGAAGATAATCATTTTTAGGTACATGCATCCTATCTCTAAACCATTAGAGTCCATCAGTTCCAAATATTATCCTTGAAATTTGGTATACATCGTCGCTTTACTTAGCAAAGTAGATTTTACCTATTGATATCAATGGTCCTTAGGAAGGTGGCTTAAGATTCATTCTCTCAACTCCAATTTTAATGATATTAGTGAGTGAATCCTATTCCTTTTACTCGGTGCATCATCCACCAAATTCTCTTTGCCCTTGATAAAGGATATTCTCAAATCATACTCACTAAATCACTCACTCCAACATTATTGACGGGAATTGAGGTCTTGTTGGGTAAAAATGTGTTGGAGTCCTTTGCGATTAGTTTTCAATTCAAACCGGTGTCCTGTGAGATAATTTCTCTGTAGTTTTAGGGCCGCCACAATTGGAACCAATTCTAGATCATGAATGACATAATTGATTTCATGATCCTTAAGATTACATGACGCATAAGTTATAACACGGTCATCCTACATCAATTTAATTATGTCCAAACCTTTCCCAAAAGCATCCACGCATACAAATAAAAATGTGTTCATATCTACCACCATAAGGATTGGGGTGCTTGTCAATCGTCACTTTAGTTCTACAAATGCTTACTCGCACTTTCTATCCATTCAAATTTAATCCCTTTCTTCAGGAGTGAGGTCATATAGGATTTGCAATTCAAGAAAATCCTTCCATGAATATTTGGTAATAGCTTGGAAGCCTCATAAAGCTACAAATTTCCATAGTTACATTATTAGGTGTTTCCCAAATCATTTTAGCCTCTATTTTACTACTTATGGTCCACCGCAATGCCCTCCCACTAATTGTATTCCCTAGATACTAAATTTCCTTTTGAAACAAGGAACATTTAAATCATTTTCCGTACAACTTATGTTCCTAAAGGAATAGAATTACGAGTCTTAAATGTTCTTTAAACTCTCTCTCTTTGCAAGAATAAATAAGGATGACATCTAAAAATACCTAGATGAAACAATCCAAATATTTATTGAATACACTATTCATCAAGTTCATGAATGTTGCAAGGGAAATAGTCAATCCAAATGGTACTACTCATTAGAGGAATTTTGAGGTCTAAAATGGGCCTCCCAAGGAAAATAATAAAATAATAGTTAAAATAATAAAATAATAGTTAAAATAATGAAAAAATAGTTAAAATAATAAAATAATAGTTAAAATAATGAAAAAATAGTTAAAATAATATTTATTAATTTTGGAGGAAAAAAGAAAAAAACTACTTTTTGTGTTCGTGTTTTCGACATATCTCCATGTGTTTTTACTCAATTTCAATCGGGAGAGCTCGTTGGATGTGGAATTTGATTCTACATCCAACAAGTACCTACACTGCATATTTTTTATGAACCCCGCTACCCCAAAAACAAGAAATACCAGAAAAAACGTGATGATGATGTCATCATCACATTTTTTTCATGTATTTTTTGCTTTTGGGGTAGAGGGGTCTATCCAAACTATGCATTGTGGGTACTCATTAGATGCAGAATCAAATTATGTATCCAACAAGCTCTCCCGATTGATATTTGAGTAAAAACACAGGGAGATATGTCAAAAATACGAACACAAAAGTAGTTTTTTTTTTATGACAAATATGTCAATTCAACCATTACGGTTGACTCATTGTATTGGAATTCTATTGGCTCTTGAATTCCAACTCACAAGAACTTATTGTTGGCACGTTTTCTTATAAGGCCCATTTTAGACCCCAAATTTCCTCTAATGATAAATTCAAAATAACCAAACCTTGTTCTAAATGATGTTTTCTGCATATCTTCCTCCTTAATTTTTAACTAGTTGTGTGTCCTAGACTATAAGTCGATTTGGAGAATATTGATGCTCCCCTAAATTGAGAAAATAGGTCATTGTTACAAGGCATTGTATGTCAATTTCTAACAATTGCATTGTTTAAATATATCTAATCAATTCCAAGTCTAAGCTGGGTACTATCTTTCTTCTTCACAAATAGCACTAGTTCTCCCCATGGGGATATGCATGGATTGATCAATCCTTGGTCGATAAGTTCCTTGAGTTGCACACTCAACCCATTAATTTTCAAAGGGATCATATGATAAGGTACTTTGAAAATGGGTTTTGTGCCAGGTTTCAAGGGGATAGAGAAATCAAACTCTCATACTTGAGGCAAATTGAGCAAATTTGAGGGAAGAGCATCCTCGAACTTGAAGAATATAGAATGCAACTTTTCTGAAAGGATGTTTCCTTCCCTAACTTCCTTAAGCACATAGCTCCTACATTCTTCCCTCATACATTTCTTAACCTTCCTTCTAGAGATGAAGAGCAAAGCAACTTGTCGTTTGACACCCTCAATTACCATAGGCTCTCCCATATCGTTTTGGCAAAGTACCTTCTTACCATAGCAATATATCAAGGTTCGATGGATTCAATCCAGCCATAGGATATTAAAGTTGTGCTATACAATTTCATTTTTGTGATACAACCCCAAATTTTGTCGATACAATTCTTGACCAAGGGACCTATTGATTGCTTAGTGTCAAAATTCATTTCTACCAATTTAAAATCATTTTGATCTTGGACTTTTTAAAAAGATGCAGGATATTGGAATTCCATTTCGCAATAAGGACACTTAGTCCAAAATTTGGATTTATATATAGAATCCATAAATTTTTTAATATCTTTCGAGACTTGATTTCTGCCCTTTTAAAACCTTCTTTGATTCTTTTTCCTTTTTGTATAAAGTAATAATTGTAAATAACACAATTATTAAATAATAAGTATTAAGTAATTATTATTATTATTATTAAAAATTTAATAAAAATAACAAATATAATATATTAGCAATTATTATTTAAAAATTATATATATATNTTGTGAATGGCATGGGAATTAGGGTTTAACCCCTAGAATTAAAAAACCAATTATTAAAACAAAACCGTGGGTGGAGAACCCACTTGTGGTTTTACTCTTTTAATTTTTACTTTTTTACCTTCCTTTTTTTATGGCATTATCTTCCGTCTTCTCTTTTTTTTTACTTCTTCCTTTTAATTTTTTCTTTTGACTTTATTTTCTTCTTTTACTTTGTCAAAGACCATAATTTTAGGGACTCCCTAGGATTATGATTAAAAATCATGATATGGCCAACGGCCTGGATCACAAACTATCTCTGAAGGAACAAAGTTCCTCAATAATCAAATAACCATAACAAGTAACGTAGAAAAGCTGTAAATGGCTAAGTAGAAAGTAAAAATCTAATGTGTGATAGATAAGTAAGATGTTTTACAAGAATTAGTGTCAGTATTTTATACCCTTAAGTGGTAAGGGGTGTAACTTTTCAAGTCAACTGTTGAATAATTAACTAATTACCCTAATTAACCTACTTAGTATTAAATGTTAATATTTATAACATTTATATTTGTTACACTTCCTTAACCACATAGCTCCTACATTATTCTCTCATACATTTCTTAACCTTCCCTCTAGAAATGAAGAGCAAAGCAACTTGTCGTTTGACACCCTCAATTACCATAGGCTCTCCCATATCATTTTGGCAAAGTACCTTCTTACCATAGCAATATACCAAGGTTTGATGGATTCAATCCAATCATAGGATCTTAATGTTGTGCTATACAATTTCATTTTTTTGATACAAGGGACCTATTGATTGCTTAGTGTCAGAATTCATTTCTACCAATTTAAAATCATTTTGATCTTGGACTTTCAACCCACATCTAATTAATGCAAAAGAGGAAATAAAATTGTCAATAGCACTAATATCAATTAGAATAGAGAGAGGATTATCATTTATCATATCGATAGACTCTAATACTATGGCATGATGCTCAAATTGGTGGTCAATTATTGTTACATGGTTAATTACTACTGCATGAACTTGATGTTGGAGTTGAGGGGTATCTTTCTTAGCCTCTCCATCTCATCGATTGCATCGGACTTGATACATTGAACAATACTTTCTATAATGGGTGTCTCCATGTTTAGAAATCCTAGTCTAGATCACTCTCTAAGCTTGACCCCAACCACCGTGACCCCTGCCTTGACCTTTGGGTACTTGATGATGGGATGGGATTGTATGTCTAGGGGAAGGTGACTCTAATGTTATACTAGAAATTTTGGCGACATTATTCCGCCTACTAGAAATATTTATCTACATCCCCCAACCTGGATAGCTACTTATCTAATGATTCCTTGATGGACACATGGTTTTTTATGGATATAAGGCTCCTTATTGATGATTCCCTCGACATTTTAATCCTCATTTGGGCCTTCTTGGTCAAACTTGTCGTATCTTCCATGGTAGTGTGTTTCCACATAGAAACCTCAGGATCAATCCCATGAAGGAATATTTCTACTTGCCTCCTATCTTCAACCATATTGTCCACATCATGGACTAATAAAAAGAATATGCTTCATGATCTTCCACTTTTTTGCCCCTCTGCATCACCGCATGGAATGCACTTATTTTCTCACGTTTGCATTCCTTTAATAAATACCTAGTTATAAATATTTCCTCGCATAAATCCTAATTCATTGCTAAAGGATTGATTTGCAGATTGTTCTCTTCATTAAATCACCATAGTAAGGCTTCCCCCCTTAGGATACTCATTGTTATTTGTGCCTTCATGGTGGGATTGTTTCACAGAGAAGCGCTCTACATCCCAGTATGAGGGATATCTTGTAACATTTTTCATGAGGGAGATCTTGTAACGTTTTTCGATATTATGTCGGCCAAAAATAATATTTCCGAGTATGGGAGATATGTTGTAACATTTGTTACTGACCAAATAATAAAAAAAAAAAATTTAATTATCCGCCAAAAATAAATGTCGGCCACAAAAACAACCTAATATGGGGGAGATGTTGTAATGTTCATACCTAATAAAACAATAAAAAAATTAAAAATTAATTCACAGCCAAAAAAAATGTTGGTCAAAAAAACAACACAATATGGGGAAGATGTTCTAATTTACCTAACAAAATAATAAAAAATAATAAATTGAATTATCCACAAAAAAAAGTTGGCCTTGCACATGGTTTTGCACATGGTTTTAAAACCATGTGGAACACCTCCTAAACAACCGTGATTTTATTGTACATGGTTTAGGAGGGCCTTGCAAATGGTTTTAAAACCATGTTCAAGGCCTCCTAAACAACCCATGGTTTTACATGGTTTAGGAGGGCCTTGCAAATAGTTTTAAGACCATGTGCAAGGCCTCCTAAACAACCCATGGCTTTAGGAGGGACTTGCACATGGTTTTAAAACCATGTATGGGGGAAATGTTGTAATGTCCGTTCCTAACAAAATAAAAATACTAAAAAATATTATATGTCGGCCATAAATAATATTAAAATTTAATAATAAAAATATTATATGTCGACCCTAAATAAAAGGATGTGTCTTTTAGTTTGAATCAAATCAATGGCTATATATAGGACACACCAAAGCAGATAGCTCCTTGAGTGCAATACTTAAGAAGAGGTTTGCACCTCTAGATATTTGATCCCTCTTAGTGCTTGATAGAGCCTAGGATTTGATCTATGTTGGTATTCCTTAAAGCTGAGTGCCCTTTTTACACCCAACCAGCCATACTTTTGCTTCCTTACCTCCCTTCCCCTTGTAAACTCTTGTAATTTAGACTTTTACACTCCACTCTCATTGATTTTGGATGGAAGGTCCTAATCTTTTTTCTATTTCAGCTCTATCTCTCTTCCTTGATCCTACTCCTAGGTCTTGTTTAGGTTTTGGTTTGGATGTAATTGGTAACCCAATCTTTAAATATGTTGGTCATTTCCACAAGAATTTGCAATATGGCTTGTTCTGCTAAGGTTCCAATATCTATGGAAACCTGTTCTTCCCTTTGGCACCTGGGAAGCATGATACCTATGTTTCAAACCCACAAATCCAAAAATTAGTTTTTTAACTAAGTCCCTATCTTAGTTACTATACTTATTCATCCAGTTGTCATTCTCAATGATTTTTAATACCATGTTTGTGGATGTTAATGGAATTTTTTTATTTATCATAGATGGTGTTTGAAGGACTTGTGGTTATTTATCTATCCATGTTTATGTTTGTTTTCAACTAGCAAGTGCTTCATTTAACAATTGAATGTGGTTTAATAGATTCTTTATGCAACAATTACCAAGTAAAGAGAGTATGTTACTATGGCTATAAGTATAGAGTGAATTTATAGGCAAAGAGTTACAAGTTAAAGTGAAAAGTGGACATATACGCAAAACTTATAATTTTGATATTACCATCTATCTCGGATCTTGTTTGATTCACATATGAAAATAAAATAGCTAAGATATTTGTTAGGGTCAACAGTGTAGAATATTAGTTCTAGTCCAAAGATTCAAAAATTGATGAGTATACCCAACTAATTCAAGATAATCATATATACATGAAGATGTGTCACATTGGAAACACCACTTTAAATATGTGTTCAACACAAGATGTCCATGCCATCTTAGCCAACCTACTCTTAGCATCCTCATTGTGTCTATTTCTTGAATGTGTGTCATGCACTCCACAAGTGCTTTCAATTTACAAAGAAAATAAATAGTTGGATGCATGTAATAGATGGGAAGCTTTGAACATAGTAGAACCCTGATTCTATGTCTCCTAGGGATTCTATGTCTTTTTCTATTTGTCGGTGATATTCATGGAGAAAGCCAAAGTAATCCATTTGTTTCTGGAAGCTAAAAAGAAACAAACAATGTAACTAGTATAGCATTTTTAAGTTTATTAATAATTAATTTTAAAGTAATTAATTTCATCCCATGTCTTCTCATTATGTCCCACGAAACAAGCTAGTCACATCAACATTAAGGGGAAAAAATGGTTTTTCATAACATTTCTTCTATAGGTTGGATTGATGAAGGTCAATCCAACCAAAGAAAATATAATGGAAAATAATCAAAGGGTTATATCCTAGATTTATTAAAGAAGACAACACCAAATTTTGCATTTAGAAGGTATTAGAATTTTTGATAATTAAGAATTGCTCTTCAACATGGAAATAATTTTATATACCTCAATATAAAAGACATTCAGTTACAAAATTATAGCCTTCTAACTAAAAACAAAAGCCAATTAAACCAAATGTGCCTTGTTGGATAGAAGAGCACACCTATCACATTGCATTTTCTTGAGAAAAGTGTGTGTGTGTGTGTGTGTGTGTGCGTATTCAAGGGATGTTACCTACAACTTTGCAAATTGTTAATTTTCTACTCCATCGAAGAAAAGAAGTTCAATTGACTCTAAATTTGAAAGAGAGAAAAAGGATAGGCCACTCAAGCACGATAGCAAATAAATCCCTAGAACATTGCTTGGGATACCTTTCATTATCCATGTTTTATATGCTACATATCTATAAAGGATATGAAGCAAAGCAATTGAGCACGTTTGGAGTTTCAAAAAGAGTAGAGATGATCAAGGAACTCATATGTTTCTACCAATTAGCTTCCAAAAGTCTTAGGTATAACTTTATTTTTTGTATTTACAATCTCAAGAATTCTCGAAGCTTATCATGGTATTTTCAAATCTAGCATTTACATATAAAATTCCCAAATGGATTCCTATTTGTTCAAAATCTAATTCAAATAAAGAATTTCTTGAACGAAATTTTCTTTTGATAGAGAACCCATCAAAGGATAGGATACAATCTATTTTTATCATTTTTCTTTTTTAAATAAAGAGATAGAGAACCTATCTTTCTTTGGAGAGAGAACCCATCAAAAGATAAGATACAATCTATTTTTGATATTTTTCTTTTTAAAATAAAAAGATAGAAAAACTATCAAAAGATCGTATACAATCTTTTTTTAATCTTTATATTTAAAAATCCAATAATGTAATGCATGACAAATAAAATATTTAGATTTATTTTGCAATTTGATAATAAATAATACCATTGAGTTGTTGACAAACCAATTGTATGAAGGTGAAGGCATGTCATCAATAAGCCCTCTCACCCATAATAAAAATAAAAAGATAGTTCAATGTATTTTTGTTTTGAGATATTATGTATCATGGAAGGAAGAAATTAATGATGCAATTAGCGTCTATGGGAAGGAGAGCGTTTTCCATCCAAACCAGCTTGACCAAAAATTAGTAGGTGTCAAAGTTAAATGTATTAAACTTTATTTTTTCAAATAATAATTAATGAACAATTTCGGCAAGTGGAAGGAAGATAGATGTGTATGCATGCCCAACTTTAATGCCATTGTATTCCAGTAAACTTCTACATTTTTGTGGCGAAGTTGAAGGAAGATAGATGTGTCTGCATGCCCAACTTTAATGCCATTGTATTCTAGTAAACTTATACATTTTTGTGCCATGTGTTAACCATGCAACTAGTATGAGCAAACGTATCATTTTTCAGGTCTCTATTAATCCATTTGTCTTTAGCTTCTTCCCCATTGTAGTTTAACAAGTTACTTTTAATTTTGAGATTCCTACTATTCTCATCGTCTTCGGTTTCTTTCTCGCTATAGTTTCACGAGTTTTTGTTATTACCATTGTAGCTGACAAAGGATTTTATAGTTTGACATTATTAGTTTTATTTTTACTTACTCTAACTCTGTTTTTGTGCTGATACGGCTTGGCTTTGTTTTGAAGAGTCATCAAGTATGGAAACATAGTATCTTTGGAGAAGTTGTGACTAGACAAGTATGTGACGTTGGAGAAATGTTCGTAGGTTGTAATACGTTTCAAAGTTGCAAGGTCGCAACAATATAAAAGCTATTATTTAATTGTATAAACAAATTCTTTAGTTTATGATGATGATGATGATGATAGTTAACGTTATTGAGACCAAAATTTGGTTTATCGGACCTAAAGAAACGAATTAATTAGTTTGTTTTAAAATTGTATTCCTATGCTCAAAGAGCTTGGAGAGAAGCGTCTCGAGCTCACTATAATTATGACATGTTAAAAGGCTAGGAAGGTCGGTATTGCAACAAAGATTATAAAACTAAGATCTAATGTGGGTGTATGCAAGGCACTCTAAGAGGAAGTGATTTTCAGCTTCAATGTTCCTATTCTCAAAGAGATGGCAGATCCTTTCCACCCATGGTTTTTAGGAACTATCCAACGACCTGTTTCACTATGGAGCTCATGAGAGTTCGTTCTTATCTTGGCTATATTAGTTGTTTTCTTTGAAATGGTTAAAACATAGAGATACTTTTGATCTTCTAGAGTAGGGTTGATGACCTCCTTATAATATATTAACTTTCTTTTAGCCTCTAAATCTTTCTCACACCATAATTTCTCTTTAAACTTAAAAGTAACAATATTTTTAATGTTATTAATATTTTGCAATGCAACATTTTCATCGATCTCCCAGTGGTTTAACCAAGCCCTGGTATCTTTATATCAACCTCGCGTTAGCCTTAGATGGTTTTTGTTGGAATTAAAAGCTAGCTTATGAAGTCTATGGTCTCCTATGTTATTGATTTTGTGTTGTGACAGCAGGAGCCTAGTCATAGCTAGGCTCTCGATAGGGGAAAGACCCACTTCTATAAGGAGAATAGGATATGGTCTGTTGCTTTTAATTTTGAGGTTATACATTATAAAAAACTTCTAGATTTGCTCAATCTTTCTCCAGGATTCTCTAGAAATGTTACAACCCCAAACCTCACATCCATACAAGATAACATGAGTGACTAAAGTTTCAAAGAGGAGCTTCTTTTTATCCCACATCACAAGGTTTGTTGCTTTACAATTATTTTCAAGACCAAAATAAGCTTTCCACTCTCCATTAATCATTTTCTCAATGCTATCCAGTTGAGCTTGTGATGAATATCAATTCCTAGGTATTTGTAAGAAGACACTTCCTCCAAGTTGATATTGTCATACACAAAATTAGCGTAAGTGTCCTTCTTGGATTTGATAATCATAACTTTTGTTTTGTCAGTGTTGACAATCATACCCATGGTAGAGCAAAAATCCTTAAGAATTCATAGTTGCTTATCAAGATCAGATGGACACCTTGCCAGAAGAACAATATCGTCGGCATAGAGAAGAAGGATGATGACTATTCCAGCTAAGAATGTGCCAGCACATCCCGCTTTTTCTAAACAACCTTCTAGCTTATCGATGTAAATGCCAAATAGGGTATGGGAGAGGGGGAAACCTTGTTTAACTCCGATCTTACACTTAATATCTTTTGATCGCCCCTTGTTTCTCTTAAACTTGATAATTACATTCTCATATAACTTTATTGCGGCAGCTCTCAACTCAAAAGGAACATTTATCTCTTCTAATCTATTCCATAGGTTATTTCTAGGTACCATATCGAAAGCCTTTCTAAAGTCCACAAAGCAACAAAAGAGATTGGGTTTATCATTACGACACTCCTCCACAATGATCCTAAGAGTAACGAGGTGATCCGTTGTTGAGTGTTGCCTTCTAAAACCCGCTTGGACTTTAGTTCGCTTACCTTCACTTTCAAGCCATATGTTGATCTTATTTTCCAAAATAATACCATATAACTTGGCTAAGAGAGGGCTAATCATAATTGTCTGATAATTAGAGGGGTTATTTGTATCCCCACTTTTAAAAATAGGGATAATGAGGATTTGAGTCCAAGGTTTAGAGAAACATTGCTTGACTGCTTGATTGAATAACTTGTGGATGTGAGGGATGAGGATAGGACCTCAAATTTTTAAGATTTCTACATGGTAACCTTCAATGTCCTTAACTTTTCCATTTGTCATACGCTTAACCCCAAAATCTATGTCTTATAATGAGAAAACTTCTTCCGTTGTGAGTAGAGTTTCAAAGTTGTCTATGACAATCGGGGATTCATAAAGCTTTTTAAGATAGGAATTTCAGTCGTGTAAAGCAATCTTATTATTATCTTTAGTTTTTCTAGTTAGAATCTGCCTCCAAAATTTCTTAGGAGCCACCTTAGAGAGGTGTAAGAGATTTTCTTGTCTTTTATGAATATATTGCATTTTTTCCTTTTAGTTAGGGCTTTGTATTTTTATCTTGTCAATTTTAAGAGACTCATCAAGAGCTTCTTTAATTTCTCTCCTCGTACTTTTACAATCTTTATCATACCAAGGGTTGGTTTTTCTATTTCTTTTATTACTTGAAACTTCAATTGAGAACTTGTTAATACAATATGAGAGGGTTGTACTAAAATTATGATAGAGGTCTTCTATGTTGTCTATACTTGATAAAGGAAGCAAATTAATTTTTAAATCATTTAGAAAAATATCATTTTTATTTCTATCAAAGATCAAGTTCTTTTGCTATAAGGATTATCTTCTATGGGATCGCTATGCGTGACAAAATTGAGGGTTACAATTAAAGGTCTATGATCTAAGTCAGGCTCGTGGTCATTTAAAATGTCAAAATTTATTATTTCGTTGCATAAAGGGATATCAGAAATAACATAGTCTACCACGCTACTACCAAGCCCATGGATACAGGTCATCTTGCTAGAATTGGACCACTTCTTTAGACCGTTGCAAATTATGAGATCTTGAGCACAACAAAGCTTGACTAGCTCAGAACCAAACAAAGTTCCCCTAGATCCTCAAAGCTTGTGTTGTACCTTCTAGCTAGAGTAAGATCTTCATCTAACCAAAGAGGATTAGGGTTGGAATAATTGCTTAGAAGAATAGCTTGGTTGCTTGAAGTACGTGCATTAAAGTCACCAATTAAGAGGATATTACCTCCATTCCTTAGGATAGAAATATCATTCTCTAAACCATTGTTAGGACAATTTTTATCTAAATTGTTTTTCTTATAGAAGTTAGAATTAATAGGGGCAAAATAACAGATTGCTATGTAGGTTTTTTTATCATTAATGTCAGTAATCTCTATCCAAATATATTGGTTGTAAGGGTCTTTTTTATAAAGCCTAGCATGGGGGAAGATGTTCTTCCTAATGTAACAAGTTACACCCCCAATGCCTCTACGATAGGATCGTTTGTTCGAGATTGACCAAAGTACAAAGCCATCTATGTTATGACCTTATAGATTCTTCGTGCTCCCAAGTTTCAACTAACAATATAATATCAACTTCATTCGAGATCCAACTTAGCTTGGGGCATTTGTTCCATGGAAAACCCTCCAAGAAAGAATCATGAGCATGTTGAATTTCTACTTATTACTATCTTTTTTCAATTAATGCAACTAAATCTGAAAGATAGTTACTAGATTTCCAATAAATCTGAAACATATTTACTAGATTTCTAATAAATGCAAAACATAACTCTGAAAGAACATGCAAAACTCCAAAACTCCATTCATATAAACAAATATTATGAAAAAAAAATTCTAACATCTCTAATTTTCAGAATAAATTAGGCAATTAGCAAAAACGTTGTTAATGTATTTAAAATATAGAACATGGTGTAAAAAATATTTGGAAAAATACAAATATACAAGCGAGATTCCTCCCATTGGTAAAAAATTATTTAGCCAAAATGAATTTGTAAAATTATTAAAATGTAGGTTCTTATTATAACCCAAGCCTTGCTTTGACTATAACATATAGGAATTTATTTCTAATTTACTATGTAAACAAAAAATAAGCATACCAAGCAAAAACACCAAAAATCCATTATTTTTTTCAAATTTTAGAATGTGCTAAATAAATGATTTTAAAGTAGTTAAAAGAATTGGTGATTTCGCACTGAATACATTTATATTAAATATAAGTAGTTAAAACTGAAAAATCAGGGTGTTAAAGGTGTTTTTGAGAGCATTAATACATTTATTCAATCAAAATTGGATTTTAAGCAATGAAATATTATGATCTAACCATTTTCAAAATACCAAATTTTGTAAAAAATTTGGCCCAACTCCATTTTTAGGACATTGAATCCATTTATTCCATCAAAGATGGATTGAACAATGAAACACTATGATCTAACCATTTTCAAAATACCAAATTCTGTTAAAATCCGCTGAAAAATCAAAATCAACTAATAGTTGGACAATTGCCTAGTTATCGCAATCACCAACAAGATAGAACCAGCATAGATCCATCTTAAACACAAATCTACAAAGCATTGAGAGGGATCCAATTTCTTAAGGTGTAAAAAAATTTTATTTTAAATTTTTAAACGTTAAAAAAAATTACACCTTAATCATTTTGATCCCTTTGATGTTTGGAAAATCTGGGTTTAACATGGATTTTTTAATTACTTTTCATTTGGTTTTAACATTGGGTTTTTATTATTTGATTTGATTATTATTTGATAAATTAAGCCAACATAGTTTTCTCTATAAAATAAAATTTCTTAATGGACATGTTGGTGTGGTGTTACGTTACGTTTGTGACGTCTCCCCCATACTGGGTTGTAGAGTACCCCGTTGCTCTCAGTGCAACTACTCCTTGAGGGTATCAATAAAGGTTGTCCAATTGGTTTATGTCCTAAACGATGTAGACTCATCTCTGGTATGCCCCTCCTAATTGTCCCACCAATCTTTAACATGGGGAAATGACTTAAGTAATGTGAAATGATTTGTTCATTGTCGAAAACAATTTGAACAGAGTAACAACCCTCTTCACATATTTTACCATTTCTCCAAAGCATCTATCTTTATCTAACCTTCAAATAAAAGAATATCAAAGTTAACTTGTACCTTGAAGCCCCGAGGGATAGCTCACTTGCTTAGAGTTTTAGAGTCCAAGACTGGAGTAATCGAGGTCAGAGGTTTAATTCTCATGAATCCAATTCTCTGGGTCCTTCAAGCTTAGGCTCCCAAAACTGAAATCGATAGGGCGAAGCCCCTTCGAGTGGGCCCCCTAGAATTATTAGTGTAGATGTAGGGAGCCCCAACCACCAACTGTTGAGGTTGTGAGCCACGCGATCAAAAAGAAAATTGTACCTTGAAGGGTTTGGTACGTCTAAAACTATTGTTTGTCAAAGGTGTCTCTACCACCAGCATAGATCTATCTGAAACCATAATCTATCAAGCACCGAGAAGGATCCAATTTCTTGAGGTGTAAATTTTTTTAATCTTAATTTTTTTACACGTCTAGAAAAAAATTACACCTCAAGAAATTTGATCCTTCTTGGTATCCAGGTTTAAGATGGATCTATGTCGGTTTTGATTTTTTTATTTTATAAACCAACATGGATTTATTTGGTTTTAATTTTTTATTTTATCATTGAGCCGACATGGATTTTTTTAATTACTTTTTATTTGGTTTTAATTTTTTATTTTATGAGCCGACATGAATTTTTTTTAATACTTTTTATTTTTGGTAACATAGTGTTACATTACGTTACGTTACAACATATTCCCCATATTGGGTTGTACAGCACCTCACTACTCTATACAACCACCTCACTACTCTATACAACCATTGGCAGTGATCAAAAGATCTAGGCAAAATTACACATTGTCTTGTTCATCTATCACGCAAGGGATTCCTCGATCAACAACTAGATAAGATCTCTTACTCCATCTCTCTTTCATTTCTTCATAGGTCATTTTGGACTAGTCAAATTGGTCTTTCCCAAGCTCAATTAGTTAGAGACCCAACTTCCTACACCTTGAACTCAATGGGAATATGCATGGAGAAACAACAAAAAGCATAGAGCACTCTTTCACTTGTTTACTGACAGAGAGAGCTACCCTTATCTTGCTTATTGTTCTTCATAGACCATAGCCAGCAACTCTCTCCATCGAGTGCACTGGAGGTTTGCAAAGTCACCTTAACTTATCCATTATCTTAGCATCTTGGTGGATCATCTCCCTCTATTCAACTATTCTTAGTTGTTCTCTTGATGCCCCTAACAATCTCCTACCGACCAACCATAAGTTGAATAGGTTTATCAAAGAGGACATCTATAGGAAATGCATTCAGGTTACTTGGGTAGACCCGCCAAGCAGGCTAAAACCCAAAGCATTCCCTAGAGTTGACAGATAACCTTATTGTCCAGCTAGTATACACTCTTCAGCATTGGATGCATGCCCTTAAGATTCATTTAGGAATAACTCCCTCTCCACTTTCTTCTTGTTCTATGGCCAAAGATGTCTAGCCATGTTTATGAGGGGAGGCCCTTGAACTTAAATCTCAAATGTTTTGGTCACCTCTGCACAAAATGGACACCTCCAAACCAATTACATCTTACTTCCTAGTACTTCCAACAGATAGAGACACCAAGAGGCATACAGACATTCGCACGACAATTATATATGTGAGATCTACGGAGACCACTCATGAGCAACCTACGAAACCCTTATGCAGTTGTCGCCCCAGATCTCGAGACAACTCACACAACACCAATTCTTCATTCATGTACTATAGATATATTCAATTATCAAAATTTATTTCCAATTAAGTTAGCAAGCAAACCAAGGACCCTCTCCAAACCTCAACAACAACTTACACTATCTAAACAACAAGACATACCTTAGACCCATGTTTTCGACACTACCAAATCCTCTAATCAATCTTCTATCTAGCACTTCCACCTATCAACCTGTAATATTAGGAGAGATACAAATACAGGTATTGGGATCTTTATCTTGGAAGAGGAAAGTTACCCAACCCCTTCCCGCCCCTCCCCTTCCTCATTCTCAATGATATGCTTCATGAGGCCTTGATTCGAGCCTCTTTTGCAAAACGTCCTCTTCCATAGAGATTGGGAATTTTCTTGGATTTGATTCTCATATGTGTGGTTCCACTTTGCTTTATGATACTTAGTTTTAGGTTTTAGATCTTATTTAGCATTGATCAAACTAGATTTAATCACTTATGCATTTCTAGGAGTTTCATTGGCACTCCCACCTTGTACTATGCATTTCTAGGAGTTGCATTGGCACTCCCACCTTGTACTATGCAATGTTTACTTAGCAGTCCCATTGGCATTTTTTGTGATCATTTGTTGGGCATTAGTGATGTTATCTTATCTTATCTTGTTCAAGATTATGTAGAAAATCACTTAATATATATGAAAACGCATAAAGATGTGCAAAAAATGCACTGATTAGAGAAACCCAATCTCTATTAATTAATGAAATAGAAAAATATAGTAAAATGTAAAGCAATACAAAGTAGCTAGAATGGTGGTGTAATTCATCTTTGAAAAGAGTTGTGTCCACTATAGTCATTCTCAAGAAGACATTACAAGATGTTAAAACTACTTTTTAATATGATGCCCTAAGATGCAAAACCCTAAATATCCAAAACCCTAACTATAAGAAATGACGTGGCAAAAGGAATACGTGCCTCAAGGAAGCTAGTTAATAAGTCCATCTCGAAACAAATTTTGCATAAAAACCTTATTTCAAGCGTTTATTGGCATGTTACTCTAATCGATAGCCATTTACTATAATCTATAGGTGTTTCTTGGCATGTTACTTCGTTTGAAGCATTTCTTGGCATGTTACTCTGATGCTTTGTGTTTGGCAAGTTGCACTTTGATAGTATGGCCTATCTCAATTGCAAAATATGCAAGAGAAATGCCTAAAATGCATGGCAATAGTTCAGGACATGAAATATTGTATTAGATCTTCCAAGATGTAGAAAAGTTATGAGCTAGTGGAATAAATAAGTAGCCACCAACATCCATCTAAATCATATCGACTGCATTTCAAACTTGAAATTTACTCTAATCGATATTTCTTATGAGGGTTTCCAAGGTGAGGTCATAATACCAACCACTTTTGATAGCATTGGACTGACTTAAAGGTTAATGATCCATGTCTAGGGTGCCTTTTAAGACTAATATGGCTATTTTCCATTACAAAAACCTTAATTAATTATGGCAAAGCCTTCACTCTACCATTAAAACTCAATCTCAAACCAAAGCCTTAATCATAGGGATATAGAGTTGTAACAAAAACAAAACAAACGTCTAGAAAGCATTTTTTCCAAACACTTTTACAATGAAAACTCAATCTACTACATATAGAATTGCTCCTACGCCAAAAGTTTAAGAGGGGAAGAAAGGAAAAGGAAAAGAAAAGTGGAAAAAGATGTGGTGCATGAGGATTAAGAGAAAGGGGGAAAAGGGGGAAAGAAGGGTGGAGAATAAGAGAATGTGGGAGAAAAACTCAAATCTCATTGTCTTAAACTCATAAATTTAAATAAATTTGTGGAAAGGAACCAAAACTCAAATCCAATTACCAAAACCTAAATCCTACACCCAAAACCCAAAATCCAAAAATCATCACCTGCCACACCTAAATTCCATTTTGTTTCAAATCTTCAAATATGTAACATGTGAATGTAAATTACAAAAATGTAACATGTGAATCCAAAATATCTTGTGATAGCACGCAATATTCCTTGTTGATTACTCCTATTGAGTATCCCATAAACCACTTTCACTGCCAAGATGCTCTACCCCAAACCCTCGTGTGAAAATGAAATGGACGAACCCCACTTTTTCGATTTATATGATAAATGTACAATTAGATCAACAAAAATGCTTAGGAGAGGTGCTTTGATGGAATGGGCTTATTGTCGATGATGAATCCATCCAAACCTAAGGCTTTTCCCTTTGAAATGGTTTTAAAACCATTTCAAAGTTTGGAGTAGTTCCTCTGACTAGTTGCATGAGTGCTTCATTCAAAAGAGAAAAAATATACCATGTCTAATATTTTCTCCTTGAGGTTCTCTATACCATGTCTAATGGATGGCAATTTTTGCAATTAAATCAAAGTAAAAAATCAAAGTCAATATGTCCTTGACTTCCTGTAACATGTTGAAACACGTGTCATTACTTATCTATGAAAATATATATTGTCACCACCCTCTGATAGCCAAGTGACAAACTCTTCATATGCCACATAGCCCTCTACTGAACTATGAGTCTGGTCTTTTTTTGCTCCAGAGAATCATTTTTTTTTCAAGTGTTTCCCAACTAACCTCCTTTATTACCATCATAGATCCATCTTAAATTTAAATCTACCAAACATCAAGAGATTCAATTTCATGAAATGTAAATACTTTTATCGTAATTTTATTACATGTTTAGAAAAATTTACGCATAAGTTCGGGTATGGATTTATGTTGGTTTTAATTATTTATTTTATAAGCTGCCATGAATTTTTTAATTACTTTTTCAATTGGTTTTAATTTTTTATTTTATGAACCAGCATTAATTTATTTTGTTAACTACTAAATATTTTTTGTAATGTTATGTTACATACGTGACAACATCTCCTCCATACTGAGTTATAGAGCACCTCGTTACTCTCACTCTCAGTGCAATGAATGAACCCTAGAGCACTAAGATTTTTGCTTCCACCATATGAAAAGCTCTTTCATCTTGTTGGAAATTTGTTTTGGATCATTCATGTGTAATGGCTTTGGCACATATAAGCTTTTTTCAAGAGAGATCACAGTAGGCTCCTCATCTTCCTCTTATTGACTCCTCCATCTTTCTTTAATGCCTCCATCTTTCTTTAATGAGAATAATGCATTCCTCATAGGTCATCCAAGTTTTTGTCCACACAGAGTTGTCTCTAGTTAGCTCTAGTTTTATAGTATGATACTCTAGTTTGATGTTTATAATAGGGATCCTTAACGTCAAAAGATTAGTAAGCACCAAGGTTTATTAAGAGTGGTTCCTTAACACACAAAAGATTGTCATTTCGAAACGCCTTGGAGGGCAGATACTTTGTTAGACCAAGTGTGTTCCTTTTGGACAGGCTCAACATCCACTAATAAGTGTTTTGTCCATGACATTCATTAAGAAGTCAGCCAAGGGCTCAGGGCGAGCTTGGCCCCCATGTTCCAAAAAGATAGTGTGAAATTCATAGCACCTTCCGAAATGAGGTGGGACAAACTGAAGATGCCAAAATCAACAAAATATGTTCAAATATTATTTCTACAATGTGTGGGAGCATAAATATTGAGAAAATCCACTTCCCAATTTAGAGTAAGGGAAAAAAGGGTCATTCTGATGTGATTTTGAGAACCTACTGAGGTATTCCATAGAGAACTTTCAACCAAGAACCAGACCACATGATTTCCATATTGATCTCACGACCAAGAATGTCCAATCAGGCAAGCACGTTTTCAAATGTTTTCTTGTTTCCAGATCCGAGCACATTATTTCTTGTAGCAGTGGTACAACTTATTTTTGCTTGAACACGAGCCTATTGAGAGATCAATGTTTTGAATCCATCCCTAAACGTCTTCGATTAAGTTCGATCACAATGATTTTGGTACCTTTTTAGGCACTGCTCTACAAAGGGTACCAACTACGGTGAGTTGCCTACCTAATAAAAACTATCTTTCTGCTTCGTGTTTTGCATGTGAGAGGTGAGTCTTTTTGCCTCTAGTGACTATAGGAGTGCTTGTAGCCACCATTTCCAGACCACCTAATTAAAATGTTGCTTTCTTTGCCCAAGATATTGTCAGTTATATTCTTGTTGGGAAAGCCAAAGATAAGGATCCACTGGCGCCTATAAGGTTCAATGTGGAAGGAAGGGTACCCACCTCCATTTCCTCATCCTCAACAGTAGGAACGCTTTCTGAAACCTCAATATCCATAATCTTACCTTTCTGCGTCGATGGTGGAGCAATTATGAAGGGAAATGGATTTGATACTTAAACTCTTGGACCCTGTGAGCCCTCCTTCCAATTCTAGAATCTAAACTGCATTCTTGTAGCTTCTTGTTTACCTCCAAAATCTCTACACCTACCAAGGTGTTGGATTTGTTGGGGTTTTCCATGCTTTCCCATCCTCTTACCATCAAGCAGCAGCATCCTTTTAATGTTTCCAATGATAGCATGGCCAGCACACTCTAGGTTGGTCTATAAATACCTCCTTTAAGCCCCAGGCTACTTTTACGATCAAGCAGCAGCATCCTTTTAATGTTTCCAATGGTGGCATGGCCAGCACACTCTAGGTTGGTGTATAAATACCTCCTTTAAGCCCCGGGCTACTTTTGTATACTGCCTATATTGAAATACAAATGCAACTTTATTTTCACAGAGCATTAGTCAGCTTTGAGGTTAAATAATTTAATCATATACTAGGAGTCATTCCTATCATAATTTGCAGTGGTGTTTTGTAAAGATTGCTTCTCAATTCCACGTCACACACAATATACAGAAAATTTTACAAGCCTCGCTGCATTTTCCAGTAAAATACACTTTTGCAAATGAACTTTGAGAACCTGTAAACTTCTGACCTTTGTCCAAAGGTAGTTTCCAACATAAAGATTAAACAAACAGCAATTGCAGTCTAAAAAGAATTTTCCCGTGACAAATTTATGCAAGGATACGGTTTTCTTGCATTCTTTCCACAGAGATGCAAGGTTTTGTTTGTAACTGAAACCAGAAACGCAGCATGACCATCTTGGCACAACTTTAAGCTATTTAAAAATACTCAGTTGCCATGTACATAACTATCTCTCCCATTTTGAAGAGAATGTATAGATTGTGTTGGAAATAATTACATTTTAACTATTTTCGTTAGAAATTATTCACTAGGAATTTCAGTGAGGTTACATAGGAGGAAAGCAAATTACTGGTATCCATCCTCGAACAACTACTGCAAAATAAAACGTAAAAATTGCTTGCAATTTCAAATTCTCTACCTCCATCGAGACATCTTTCAAGACATCTGTTGGGAATTATCATGAGAACTGCAGACAATATAGTACCAAAAATTACATAATTTACAGAGGAAGTTGTGTTATAATTAACATGCATTAGTCAAATATGGAAAGAACATTGAGCTAACTCTTCGTTAGTCAAATATGGAAAGAACAATGAGCTAACTCTTAGATATGCCAATAATATCAACCAGTTTTACATAATTTACTGTACATTTTACCGTTGCAGCCTCCATCTTGAGACTTATTGTACATCTGCTTAACAAAGTTTACGAATGATTTCCAATTATCAGTCCTGAAGAGTGCCTCTTTCATTCGGAAATAAGTAAAGGCTCTCACAGCTTGAGGACGATGGTAAGCATTTCTCACAATTTGAGAGAAAGCCTCCTAGAATACCAAGTCAAATACTCAATAAAATAGATAGATGAAATGCAAACCAATCTAGACAGTTGCCGAACAGCATAAAAATGTATGAATCCAAAGTAGAGTCCAAATTAAGAGATTCCAACCAATCTCATTATGGGCATAAAGCAAGTTACCTTATCAAAGCGTTCAATAGCATTTTCACCAGTTAAGGGTATATTTCCTCGCCTTGCAACTTCTCTTATCTGAAAAATGTAAAGCATTCAAATTTCAGCATTAAACAAGATCATGAAAGGCCAGAAGAAGTTGGTCAAACAAGATACAATGCTCAAAAATGCTAATTGGATAAGTAAACAGGGAAGCCTAAAGAAAATCACCAAATACATATTATTCAGAATGAACAATCAGACAGATAAACAGATAAGTCAGAGGAAAAATGATCTCAGAGATGAAAATAGAGTCAGTGGTTTAAAAATAAAAATATATAAAAATATATATCTTGGCCAGATCAAAAAGAACCAAAAATTTTAAGAAATAACGTAACTCTGCATACCAACTTTTTGAAAGTAAGCAATCATCAATACTTTGCAAATTTGCACCAAAAATGACTAAATAATTTTTAAGACTTCCCACAATAAGTTCTTCAATGAATTCAACACTGCCCAACTAAAATTCTTGTCCACCTAAACCCAAACACAGACACAAAGTTCTTTCCTACCCTGCCAGCACCTACAAAACTATAATTTAGAAATTTAGATCTGAAAGGTCAGAGAACATTCCGCAAATTTAAGCACAATCCAACCTATGACAATAATCTCGAAACTTGTACCATTTTTAAGATACTGAAAAATCTCTTCAAACAAGCATATACCATATTAATGTATATGGTTTGCAAACATTTCTACAGACGGTAAGTACAACCCACTTACAGAATTCCACATATATTTCTAAACACGAGCCATAAATTAACTTGCCATTCTGTTTAAAACTGAAAATGGAACATTTACCTGCTGAATGAGACCTTCCGGACTGCAGCAGCAGATCTCTGGTTGTTCACTATCAAGCATCTCCAAACAACTGGTAACATGTATGGAAACTAAATCTGATAAGCTAAATATGAGAACAATGAAAATAATATGCAGCATGTGAAGAGCTTACCAGTAATTTATAATTGGCCATTTATAAGTAGTTTTCTTCAATGAATATAACAAATCAGATTTTCCAAGTTCTAAATCTGATAATCCAAGTATGGAAACAATGAATATACTATGGAGCATCTGAAGAGCTTACAAGTAATTTCTAATTTTGGCCATTTAGAAGTAGTTTTATTGAATAAACATAACACATTAGATATCCCAAGTTAGGCTTTTCTAAATGTTTAGAAGCTTACGGAATATTTAAAGCTGCGCCATGTCTTGCAAAGACTGCAGCGATTGAGTCATACCCATCTCTATAGCAAGTGTTATAGTACCCAGCAGTGAGTTCTGCTGCATGAGATTCTGTGTGATACCACCAATGTATTCCTGCAACTTTTGCAACTAATAGGACTGCATCTGGCCGGTCTTGTTGACATGTCTTTAACACCTTGACAGCTTTACTAAGGATGTGATCAGCATGCTCAATAAGCTTCCCACTGTACCACTCCTGCAAAAAGCTAAAGCCAAGCTTTCTTATTGTTTCTTAGTTCCACTCAGTAAACTTAAGATACAGTTTACCTGTCATCTCCAGATATTTTAGCACTTAATTGAAACTAAAATATGGCAACATTTTCATATTCAGTTTTTGCATTAACTGCTGCCAATATCTTCATCATTTCTCCCCACAAGACCACAATACAGCTGTATGGATATAAAAAAAAAATTGCAGAAATGCACATGATTCAAAAGTAGAACTGCATATACCAGGAAGAACCGGCCATAATCTGATAAAAAGGTGCCCTGCCCTTCCCTGAAAAATGGTTCCCCCAAAGGAAAACTGTTGTAACTACCAGCATCGTGTGGCCCAGCATATCCCCAGTCTGGCTTCCCTGCCTGTAACGCAGCTTGCTTCAAGTCTGCCATCCTGACCAGACAACCATGCAGGGACTTATAAATGATATAAGAGAAAGCAATGCACAATCATGGAAGCACTATTTACACAGGAGAAAGAAATTGCATAAACAATTCATCTATTGTGGTAGAAGAATGTTCTTACATGTATTTATCATAACATTGGAATTCTCCTATACCCGGGAACTTCCATCTCCCATCAGAAAAGGGATGGGCAGGGTACCTACATCCAAAATCAAAAGCATCTCCCATCAGAAAAGGGACGGCCAGGGTACCTACATCTAAAATCAAAAGAGTTCGATACCCACATGCCATATTCAAATTAAACAAAGCAAAAAGCATAAAGAGATTTCTGAGAAGTATCTATCCCCTCCTATATTTGCCAAGTATAAAACAAATAGACTGGAGTATGGAAATTTTTCTACATTGATTTAATGCATCAAAACCCTCAATGGTCTCAGTAAATAAAATTAGAAACTCTTGATGTTTTACTGCAACTTTACTTCCGAAGCTATTTACTGGAATACGATTTATCGAACAAAATGTTACATGTCAGGTTAAGATGTCAATTGTCCTCCCTTCAAGCTCAACCAGACCGTCCAAAATCACTTGAGTCCCACCTAAGTCTGCCACATATAAGACATCAGCCAAAATTCATGTAGGAGGGTATTTGGCACCCGAGGACTTCATAGTCTTTTCCATTTGTCTGTTGCTCACTAAAGAAAAAATTTCAGTAAGAAACTGAACATTGTTTCTGGACATACAACGTGGCTATCTTGAAGAATTTTCACCATCAGGCTTACAGATTCTCCAAAAGAACTTACCCGCTTTAGGAACCATGAAGGCCCTGTGCCAGAAGAGAGATGCACATACAGAGATTAGATTGTTACTCTCTCTCTCTCTTATGACAAAGCATTTAAGGCTGAAAAGAGGCTGGAAAATTGCAGTTTGTGAAAATCCAACCTGGAAGACACCATTAAGGTGCAAGCTTGGTGGGGGGGAATTCCAAACATAAATGCCCTTGCTGTTTACTCTGCTGGCTAAGGATAGATTTAAACCCAGCTGTTCATGATTCCAGTTTCAGAATGAATGCTTGCGCTTTAACATCCTACTAGACATTGGATGATTTGTTGCTGAGATATAGTTTGTATATCTTGCATGATGATCGCATTGGAGGACTGTACGTTTTGGATATAGTACATTTTTTCAGTCATCTATTTCAGAGCCACATTCAATGCAAAGTGTTTGACCCTAATCTCAGCACCTTTTTGGGTGTAGATTAAAGTGGCAGACCAAGCGATTGGATTACTAAGTAATTGCATTATGAAACCCTGCCTATTGTGACCATTGCCTCATGCATGTAAATTAAAATTTAATAGGTATCTTCTTGTACCTTCAAATGGTAAAAACTCCTTTTGATGAGGCTAAGAACCTGTCGCAGCACAGTGCTTGCAGAAGTAGCCAAAAATTCACCAAGTAAGAACTGTTAATTATGAAGAATTGAAACTGGCACAAAGCCTCAAATGCAACAAAGATTGATTATATTCATGTCTGCTAATAATCAAAAGTGGCTAATGGGAAGGAATATCATAATACTCATTTATGTATACATTTAGGAGGCAGGACTCCATACCCCACTCTTAAGAAGGAAAGATTATATTCATGTCTGCTAATAAATAAAAGTGGCTAATGGTAGTGAAAGTATATCATAATACCCATCTGCATAGACGTTTAGGAGACAGCACTCCGTACCCCATTCTTAAGAAGAAAAGATAGAACTGAGAAACTATGTAAATAATAAAATAACAAAAATGTGAGCCTCAAAGGGGTGAGTCACATCACAATGGAGTCAAGGCTCAAAAGCAACTTGATAAAAGGCCGATAAGGAGAAGAAAATTTGAAATTGATTATCCTGAGTCCTTTGAAGCCTTCATGTTGAAAAACTGAGTTTAACTGATTGCTGGTTTAATGAACAATTTTATGAGTTTCACTTCAGCCGGTTTTGCATAGGCTTGAAGCTACTTATAAAAATTTTCCTGAACAATTTAAACACTCAGAAAAACACTAACAGGCTGAAAACACATGCATGCACACCATAAATATTACTCAGAGATTTTTGGCTAATCAGCCCTGGAAAAACCCCCACGGGGAAAACCAGTCAGAGAGGAGAGATTTTAATTAATTCTTCAGCAAGGTACAGGACAGAAAA
>LPNX010251246.1:36287-68679 GCA_001517045.1 Pseudotsuga menziesii
AACACTTCAAAGTTCAAAACTATTACTCTGTGCAACTATGTACAAGATAATATCTAAAATTATGGCTGTCAAATAGAAGAAATTGTTGTCCAAATTCAACTCTTGTGGGAAATTTGGATTTTTAGAAGGTCAACAAATTCATGAAGCCATAGGTTCAGCTCAAGAGGGACTACATACTATCAAATTCAAACATTTGCCAGTCATGGTGATCAAATTGGGTTTATCTAAAGCTTATGACAAAGTTTGTTGACTCTATTTGAGATTGCTATTTATCTATATTGGCTTTAGTTTACCTCTGGTCAACTGGATCATGAGTTGTGTCAAATCTATATCTTATGTCGTCCTTTACCAATGGCTCAGTGTAACCTTTCTTCATACCTACAAGAGGGTTGAGACAAGGTTGTCCGCTGTCTCCATACTTATTTCTGTTAGTGATTGAGGGTATGAGCAGATCCATCATTGAAGCCAAAAGGACAATGAATATAGAAGGTATAAGGATTGGTTGTAATGAATCTATCAATTGTTTATTATTTGTGAGTGATGTTTTACTATTATGTAATCTAACTATAGAAACAGGATGGAAATTTAAAGAAATGCTCCAATTACACAAGAATGCTACTAGTAAGGAAAATAGCATTCACGACTCTGATGTGATATTTTATGAAATTGGTGAGGACACAAGTCAGGTTCTGATGGAATATTTCCCATTCAGACTCTTTGATTTCCCAGAAGATTAAAGTATCTAGGATTCAGTCTTAAACCTAATGGTTATGACAAGAAACTAGAATTGGTTAATTACAATATTGAGAAGAGACTCAACTTTTGGTGCAATCTAGAGATGGTAGATTGGTATTAGTCAAATCAATAATAGAGGCTATCCTTGTTTACTGGCACTCACGGGCTCACATTCTCAAAAAACATCTAGAGAAAATCACAAGGATCCTGCTTCAAAATCCTATGGAAAGGAAGATGTGATAAGATTGGTACTCATCTAGACAAATGGCTAGTTGTGGCCAGCCCTAAACATGATGGAGACTGGGGACTCTAGAACATTCATATTTTTGGCATATCTCTTGCTACAAATCTCTTTGGAATCTAGACACAAAGTAGTCTTTGGAAGATAATTATTATTCAAAAATATATTTCTCCAGAATCATTATTGGATAGGATCATAAATGATCGAAAAGACGTTAACAATGTATCCAATCTATGGAAAGAGTTGACACTTGCTTTTCCAATTATTGGGAACTATTTGGCTTGGAAAGTTGGTAATGCTAAATAGGTACGGGTTGGAGTTGATGCTATCATGGAGTGTGTGGAAACAAAGTTTATCTCCCTACTAATTTGATATATTTTCTACAATATATAGGTAGGTGCACACTAAATTTGATAGGAAACCTATAACGACAAACATTTGGCACTTGGGATGGTTATCTGCTCAAGATAGTATGGCGAAAGCAAATGAGCAATCTTGGAATGCCTACAAACCTGAGTTACGTAGAACTTGTCTCAAACTTGAATCTGACGTTTTGGTGTGGATAAAAACAAATCTGGTAGCTACCATACTGCTAGATTGCACTATAGAACTCTACAAGAAAATGTTGCCCAGGAGGTAAAATGGTGGTGGGAAAAGATATGGAAGAACAAGGCTCCCATGAAGACCAGAATTTCTATGTGGTTAGTTTTGACAAACAAGGTTCTCACTCAGGAGATGCTTCAGAAAAGATATAAGGAAGGTCCTAGGCTCCTAGCCTGTCTTTTGTGCAGAGAAGGTGCTAAAACAACTACTCATCTGTTCAGAGATGGAATTTTTGCTCAGCAAATACACAAGGATAAGGGTCACTAGATGGCTCTGACAAACTTTGGTTTTGAGGCTAGTATAGAGGATTGTCTAAAGAGTTGGAATGAGAGTTTGACATGAAAAGTTTTAGAATTGTTCCTTTTCAGTTCTATAGGGTATCTGAATTGCGCATAATGCAATATTATTGAAGATAGATCTATTCCAATTTCCCACCTTGCTGGTCACAGCTAAGGTCTGTGCTATTTTCCACCATTGCAAATCTACGATGAAGGATAGGCATCCACGACAACTAGGTGAGCCACTGGTTGACAAGTCCAACACTAGGGGATATTTTAATGGGCCTGCAAAGGCCATAATTCAACTAGCGGTATGGGGTGGCATACTATTTATCAATGAAAATCATTACCTTCAATACAAATCCGACCTGGGTTGAGGCACAAACAATTATGGTGAATTCATGGCTCTTAAACATTTGTTGTATATAGCTTTGGATTTAGCATGTCACAAACTTAACATTTGTTGAAGATAGCTTTGGATATGGGGTGTCACAAGCTTCAACTTTTAGGTGACTCATTGTTGGTTATCAATTGGATGAAGTATTTACTCCAAGTTCAGAAAATCTCACTCCTTCCCCTTGCAGAACAGCTCAAGGATATTGTTCAACTTTTTAACTCAGATTCATTTACTCGCGTTTATTGTGAAATGATGATTATCTAAAGTTGGTATTTTTCTTTCTGTAGGACAACTTCTAGAAGAGTTCCGGGGTAACACTATCATTGATTCCAGACATAGTATCTAGCTTCTGTTGATAATAGATTATATACAGTGTTGTCTTTTTTCGTGTTTTATTTTTTTGGATTAGATAGGATGATGTATTGGGTTATTGTAATTTCTCTTTGAAGTGGTCATTAGAGCGTTATGAGGAGATCTGATCACTTTTTGGGACAGTTAATAGTTAATACTGATATTATTAGCTTTTGCAGGACTAAAGCCTTATTAGACATACTCATATCTATGTAATGTACCATGTGCACCTAAAAAGAGTGGATTATTTTCTATTGGAATAAAGAATGCATTTCTTCTTTGGAAAAGGTATAATTAGGTTCATTAAGTGCCACCCCTACTCGAGAAGCTACGTCCTCCAAGTAGAAACAAGGACTAGTGTTGGCATTCAACTTCTACCACAAACCAACAACAAATCATATTCCTCATCTAGTCACACATAGGCTTTTGTTCACCATGTAGTTTGGCGAATGGATTCCTTGAAAATGTAGAATATAGTACTTATGACGTTGATACAAGAAATAGGTACTTATGACGTTGATACAAGAAATAGGTGGTAGACGATGCTAGTTTTTAAAAGATTATATAAGTATAACTTAATGGCAAATAAACAATAGGATCTCTAGAAGAAAGACAACACAAAAACAAAAGACACAAGAATTTATCCTGCGAAACCCAATCGGGAAAAACCCAGCAAACCTTCGTATAGAGATGATAGCTTCTGAAATCAGAGAAGAAGAAAAGAGAGAGAGAAAACCCTTATTATTAGCTTTTGGAGGACTAAACCCTTATTAGACATACTCATATCTATGTAATGTACCATGTGCACCTAAAAAGAGTGGATTATTTTCTATTGGAATAAAGAATGCATT
The DNA here is from genome assembly GCA_001517045.1 of Pseudotsuga menziesii. Taxonomy (NCBI): domain Eukaryota; kingdom Viridiplantae; phylum Streptophyta; class Pinopsida; order Pinales; family Pinaceae; genus Pseudotsuga; species Pseudotsuga menziesii. The sequence goes on from LPNX010251246.1 coordinate 39,744, forward strand.
TTTTCTTTGGAAAAGGTATAATTAGGTTCATTAAGTGCCACCCCTACTCGAGAAGCTTCGTCCTCCAAGTAGAAACAAGGATTAGTGTTGGCGTTCAACTTCTACCACAAACCAACAACAAATCATATTCCTCATCTAGTCACACATAGGCTTCTGATCACCATGTAGTTTGGCAAATGGATTCCTTGAAAATGTAGAATATAGTACTTATGACGTTGATACAAGAAATTGGGAGTAGACGATGCTAGTTTTTAAAAGATTATAAAAGTATAACTTAATGGCAAATAAACAATAGGGTCTCTAGAAGAAAGACAACACAAAAACAAAGAAAACAATAATTTATCCTGCGAAACCCAATCGAGAAAAACCCAGCAAACCTTCGTATAGAGATCATAGCTTCTGAAATCGGAGAAGAAGAAAAGAGAGAGAGAAAAATCTCTCTAAGATAAAACCCTGGAAAACCTCCTTCTGGTTGATGTTGCGAAATTCTCTAGGAGAGAGAGTGAACTTTCTTGTCTGGATGAGTGAGTAAATGAGGCACACCTGGCTTCTATTTATACACATTACAAAACCTGACTTTTACCCTAACGAGGCCAACTTGTCTAACTGACTAGGCCGACCTACCTTGGGAAAATAAAAATTTAAAAAAAAAAATTATTCTTTTCTTGTGTAATCTTTCCCCAGGGTTTACATTCATTCTTTCTAGGGTTTACATGAGTAATTACATCAATATAATCTCCCGTAGGAGGTACAAGGAAATGCAACACAAGTCCAATAAGAATACCTTCTAAAGTTGCACAATTTCCAACACTCCCTGTCAAAAAGGAAGCCATTCTTCAGATATGGTCATCATCAGCATCACGAACATCTGGGTCTCTTCTGTACATCTAATCTCGTTTTCTATACATACTGAAGGTTGTCAACACAGTCTTCGTCCGTTGAGAGGTGTCATCATGTATCTAATCCACTTAGTCCATCCGTAGATCCATCAATTCTGTAACTCTACACAGTCCATCAGAAAGTACAACAATCAACATCTCATCTACTACAAGTCCATCTCTAACCAAGAACCAGGACATGCTTCTCACGGCCATCTACTACTTGTTCCTCTCAAGTGTCGATGGGATTTCTCCCACAACAGGCTGAAGACCAAGGCGAATAGCGATCACCAGTGTACACAACCATCTACTACATGTTCGTCTTTACTACCGATGGGATTTCTCCCACACCTGGCCAACAACCAGAACGAGTAGTGGTCACCAATGCACACGACCTTCTACTTCCTGCCTGTCTCAATATGTCGATGAGATTTCTACCATACGAGGCTAACAACTAGGCAAGCAAAGGCCACCAGTGTACATGACCATCTACTACCTGTTCGTCTCTTCTGCGAATGGGATTTCTCCCATACCTGGATGAGAACCAGAACGAGTAGAGGTCACAAGTGTACATGCCCATCTGCTACCTGCACAATGCCGATGGGTTTCTCCCATACCAAGATGAGATCTGAAACGAGTACAGGCACAAGTGTGAAAGCAATGTAGATGTTTGTCTCAACTTTCCCTCTCCACGAGGGATGCATTTTCTTCTACTCCAAGTCTTCTACAAAAGTAATCAAACTTTGTCCTGAGAAGAGACTTGGTAAGAATATTTGCAGTCTGGTCATCTGTCAAAACATATTGTAACTCGTATGCACCTTTCTGCACTATATCACGAATGTAGTGATATCGAATCTCTATATTTTTCGTCTTACAATGAAATACGGGATTCACTGACATCTGTATACAAATCTGATTATCATAGTGAATCATAGTTGGTCTTGGAATTTGACCAAACATCCCTACAAGGAGTTTTCGAAGTCATACTGCTTCTCGAGTTGTTGTACTAGCAGTCATATACTCAGCCTCTATAGTGTTGAGTGCTATTGATGTTTGCTTCCTGCTACACCAGGAAATTACTGCAGAACCCAAACTGAAGCAACATCCAAAAGTACTCTTCCTGTCTGCAGCACATCTGGCCCAATCTGAATCAAAAAATCCTTACAATGTCAAATCGCATCCTGAAGCATAACTTAGTCCATATGCCACATTGACACGTAATTATCTGAGAACATGTTTTGCAGTACCCAATGAATCTGCCTTGGATCATTCATAAACTGGCTAACAGTGTTTACAGCAAAACATATATCTGGTCTGGTGTTCGTCGGATACATCAGAGATCCAATCAATTGGCGATACATGGGGAGATCAATCAAATCAAAATCTTCCTTCAGCTTCTTCATGTTTGCATCCATCGGAGTAGCCATGGACTTGTAGTCCAACATCCCGAATCTCTTCAAAATATCAATGGTGTATTTTCTTTGACTTAGGAAAAATTCCTTCTGCCTCTGCCATACTTCTAATCCCAAGAAGTAATGCATTAATCCAAGGTCTTTCATTTCAAACTCAGAGGCAAGCTTCTTCTTACACCATTCGATAAGTTTATGATTTCTTGTGAGAAAAGAGTCATCCACATACATAACCAAAATCAATGGATCATTATCCTCAATCTTGTAGTAAAGATTGGGATCTGCATCACTCTTGGTGAATCCCAAGTTTACAAGGTATTTATCTATCCATCCATACCAAGCACGAGGTGCTTGCTTGAGTCCATATAATGCCTTTTTCAGTTTACATGCGTGAGACTCTTTCCCGTGGACAATAAACCCTTCTGGTTGTTCAATGTAAACTGTTCCTCGATAATACCATTGAGGAAGGCGGTCTTTACATCCATCTGATGTAGCTTCCATCCCATAGCTGAAGCAATAGCAATGATGGTTCTGATGGAAGTATATCGAGCCACAGGAGCAAATGTTTCATCATAGTCAATTCCTTCTTTCTGAGAGAATCTTCTGGCAACAAATCTGGCCTAGTGTTTTTCCACACTACCATCTGCTCTGTGTTTAATCTTGAAAATCCATTTGGAAGACACTACTGACTTCCCCTCAGGTCTCGGTACAACCTCCTATGCCATTATTCAAACTTGGACTGGAATTCCTCCGTCATGGCATCCTTTCAAACTTGGTGTCTGGATGCTTCTTCATACGTGGTAGGTTTTGAGTCAATGATGTGACTCATCAATGCTACATAACTCGAGAAACTCTAAGGTCTTTTGCTTTCTCAATAAATGCCATGTGGAGCTTCGTGCCCCTGTGCATCCTGCAATGTCTGTTGTGCCCATCTAGGCCTTTTTCAGCTCACTGCCATATTGTGGGAGCATCAACTGGCTCAACTGGATCCATGGGATTGATCGGTTCATCCTTTTCTTCAAACTCCCTCTTAATTTCTGGAAGGGGAGATAATATCATCTCTTCGTCATCATTGATCTCCATATCAGATCCTCTTCCTTTTCAGATAGCCATCTCTTCTTCAAAGGTCACATCCCTGCTAACTTCGATCTTCCTCGATCTTGGGATGTATATTCTATAAGCATATCCCATGAATGTTCCCTTCTTACCTGAAGGTTCTAGCTTCGCCCTTTTATCCTTAGGCACATGAATGTAGCTTGGACAGCGAAAGATATGAAGGTGGCCCACTCCTGACTTTACTCCTGTGAAAGCTTCTTCTAAAGTCGTGCTCTTCAAGATTTTATGAGGGCATTTGTTTAATACATAAACAGTTGTTATGGATGCTTCTGCCCACAAGAACATTGGTAGACTTTGATCATGTATCATGGCTTTAGCTGCCTACACTGTCCTGTTCTTTCTTTTCGCAACCGCATTTTGTTAAGGGTTGTAGGGAACTATGAGCTCCCTCTTAATTCCTGCTTCCTTGCAGAAATCATTGAATTTTGTAGAGGTATTTTCTCCACCATTGAATGATCTCAGGATCTTAATTCTTCTTCCTGACAGATTCTTGACTTGTGCTTTGAATTCTTTGAATTTGCTGAGTACTTACTCAGATTCCTTGGCTTGAGAAAGTATATCCACATCTTTCGTGAGTGGTCATCAATAAATGTTGCATAGTAGTTGTAACCACCCAATGAAGTAATAGTCATGGGTCCGCACAAGTCAGAGTGGATTAGATCCAATATTCCCTTGGATCTGTTTTCACTTTTTGGTAAGGAACCCTTGGTATTCTTACCAAGTGCACATCTTCCTACATATACCATCATGGTCTACATGAAGCATTGGTAGACTTGTCACCATGTTCCTTAATGTTGGGAGAACTTGATAGTTTAGATGAGATAATCTTTTGTGCCATAGCTCACTTATGTTTGTGGAATCATGGACTAAAGCTTGAGCTGGTAAGGTGCTCAATCGATACAAGCTCTCCTCCCTTACACCAATCACTTTTGTTGTGTTCATGCTAGAATTCTTGTGCCATGCAAGCACCTTTCCATCAGTAAATGTAACTCTATATCCCCTGTCCTCTAAGGCAAAGATGAAGAAAATGTTTCTTTTCATACCAGGTACATAAAGTACAACATTTAGGTTTAGTAAGATATTAAATTCTAGCTAAAGAGAGGTAGATCCAAATCCTTTCACGGTGTAGTTGGCATCATCTCCAAGTACAACACAAAGATGAGATTCTTTCTCAACAACTTCTGAGAGATTCTCTTTATAAACCAGTCATATGTTTAGAAGCACCGTTATCTATAATCCATGTATCACTAGTGGTGGGAACGATGCCTTATAATGCTGATATGAAGAAGAATTATGTACAATATTAATTTCTTTGTTTCTTGTGATGATGACCTCCTTCCACATCGATGTTGAAGCTTCATACTTCCTCTTGTTTGAACTAAAACACTTGCTTGCATAGTGACCATATTTCTTACACATATAGCATTGAATGAGTGATAAGTCCTTGTTTTCCTTCCGATCTAGAGAATAACTTGGTCTCCTAGCTTGGTGCTTATGGTTGTGAAATTTCCTTCCTTTCCCCTTGCCCTTCTTGGCATGAGTAATGAAGGCTTGATTCTTCTCAACTTGAGGACCATGGAGTCTTTGCCTTGATGCAATCCTTGTCTCTCCTAAGTGTAATCTGCCCATAATTTGTCAAATTTGGGCAGCTTGGTTCAACCACTTATGGTTTCGATGAAAGACTCCCAAGATGGTGGAAGACCAATTACAGTGGTCATGAAAAGCTCCTTATCTTCAATGTGATCTCCACTGGTCCTTAGCTTGTCCTAAAGTTTGGTCATCCTCATGAAGTATGAGGCAAATGATTCAGACTTGATCATCTTCATGTTTGATAGTTGGTTCCTCAATGTGAGAGTCACATTGATACTATTGTATTCAAATAACTTCTTCAGAGACTTCAACATCTTCCTAGCTGTCTTCTTTTCTAAGACTTGCGAAACCAAGTGATTCTTGACTGAGTCCACCAGAATCCTTCTTGCTTTAGCATCACTCTTCCTCCACTGGGACTTGTCTTCTTCCGCTTCTGGTTCTGGAACCTTCTCATTGACAAACTTCAAGAGATCATTTTCTTCCTGGATGAGGACTCTAGACTTTTAGGATGAGAAGGACTCTAGACTTCCAAGGCATGAAGTTTGTAGCCCCATCAAGACAATCTTCAACCTTCATTCCAATCATCTTGTCTGCAGTTTTGAACCAAAAACCCTAGCAAGAGTTAGGTCAAAAATGAACTTTTGAATTTAAAGAAACTAACCTCATAGATAGATGTACCCTAAACAAGGCGAGTTGAGGGAAGGTGAGGTTGAGCCGAAACAGTGGTCTGACCAGCACAAAACTTGAAACCCTGATTTTCCCAGTAGCAAAATTAGGTTAAAAATGAAACTTCTCAAAAATTGATTTTTCCTACACCAAAAGATGTGCCTACCCTAGAGCGAAGTTTTCACAGCTCTTTTTCTACTAAAGAGATGAGGGAGACCTTGGAAGGTCAAGCCCTAGCTTCCACCAATGGCATCTTCTAGAACTACTCTAATACCATGCTAGTTTTTACAAGATTATAGTAGTATAACTTAATTGCGAATAAACAATAGGATCTCTAGAAGGAAGACAAAGCACATAAACAAAGAACACAAGTATTTATCCTAGGAAACACAATCGAGAAAAACCTAGCAAACCTTCATATAGAGATGATAGCTTTCGTGATTAGAGAAGAAGAAAAGAGAGAGAAAAATCTCTCTATGTTATTAACCCTTAAAAACCTCCTTCTAGCTGATGCTGCGAACTTGTCTAAGAGAGAGAGCGAACTTTCTTGTCTAGATGAGTGAGTAAATGAGACGCACTTGTCTTCTATTTATACACATTACAAAAACTAACTTTTACCCTAATAGGGTCAACTTGTCTAGCTGACTGGGCCGACCTACCTTGGGGAAATACATAAACAATTGTTTTTCTATTCTTTTCTTGTGTAATCTTTCCCCAGGGTTTACATTGGTTCTTTCTAGGATTTAAATGAGTAATTACATCAGTATAATCTCCTGTAGGAGGTACAAGAAAATACAATACAAGTACAATAAGAATAACTTCTGAAGTTGCACAATTTCCAACAACGACAATGCAGCAACAATGATGTACTTATTTTGATCTCAAAATTCCACTACATAAGGTCTCTGAGGGAAGTTGTCTTGATTTTCTAAGATATGCCATGGATTTGAGAGGGAGGAACCAAGACTCATCAACAAATGTGACTACACTAATTCATCTTCAGATGTAATGGTTTGAACTTTGAACTTCGATTTTAATGTCAACATTATTGAAAATAGTTCCTTTTGTGGTTACATAGAGCCTCAACTTTTCTACACAACATCTACCACAATTAATACTAGCACATGGATAGCAGGCAAAATGTCTTTCTTTTCTTTTCTCTTCTCAAGCTAGTCAATAAAGCAAACAATAATTGTTGTGGTATGATCTCTCTCATACAAATCCATGGTCATAATTGTTTGCATTGAGGCAAATACATTTTCATTGTGGCTCTTGCCAAGAGTAGTAAAGAAATGTTGCAAGATTCAAGGATGAGATCATCACACTCAAGGTCTAGCATGACAACGCATAACCTAACTTTAGCAATAGTTACCAAAGTTGTTACCATGCTTCCAGATGAAGGAGTACTCATATAATCTAGCCCATAAAAGCTTCCAACAATCAACTTCAATATTTCCTTCACTAAATCATCGCTATATAGTGTTTCAAGCATTGTTATTATATTGATTTCACTAATTCAATTATTAAAAATTAGCCTGACATTTTTGTCTCACTGCCCTTAAATTATTTGGCTTTACCAATGCACCCATTAATGGAAAATTCCATTGTCTCAAAAGGTGATTGTTTCACCATAGATAATTATGTTGACATTATGGTTAATCATCACTTAGAGGCCACATGTCAACCTATAGTAATGGGGATTTTGTAGCCTACACGGGTAACTATCCCATTAATTATAGTGTATTATTTGGTTATTTTTGGCTAAAGCTACTCAACTACTTTGCGCTAGGGAAACAACCCTAAGGATGTGTATAAATGACCCTACACTCCTCTCATTTGGATCATCGCACTCAAGTGATTCATTCTTTGATAAACCTAAGAGAACTAGTGTTGAATTTTAACATGTGCACGACATTCTTAAAAATTGCAGACTATAAAAGAGATAGAGCTTGAAAAGTAAACAGCAGTAAGACAAGTACAGTAGTCAACCAAGCATCACACAATTGAACACACGAATTTTCACAGGGAAACCTTTAAAGGACAAAAACCCCAAAGCATTAGTAATTCATCATCTAAATGAGATGATTGAGTTTGTACATGAAAGAAGAAAAATTGATCTCGGAATTCTGAGATGAATGTACAAAAAAATTTCAAGATCAAGGAAGCCCTAGCAGGCTTACTGCTGCCACTGTTTATTGTTGCCACATGGAGTGTCTGTTGCCGAGTCTTGTAGCATCTTTATGCAGCTAACCCTAGCCACCAAACCTGCTGCCCAAAATTTGTTAATTGTTGCTCGTGGTCTGCTAACTGTTGCACGTGACCTGTAAATTGTTACTTGTGATCTGTAAGTTGCTACCTGTGACCTGTAAGTGTTGTTGCCCGAGGGTAGGGGCATCCTTATGTTGTTGCCCTAGACTACCAGCGAAGGTTGGATCAGTGGTCTGTTGCTACCCATGGCCTCCACCAAGGTTATGGCAGCTTGTTGCTACTATCCATGGCCACCAACATGGGATGATGCAGCCCTAGACTATCACCGTGAGTTGTTGTAGCAACCCTTGTCAACACCGAGGGTGTTGTAGCAACTTGTTGTTGCTCCCCTTGTCACCATTGTGAAATGTAGTTGTGTATGGATAAGTCCTAGCAAGCTAGGCCGCCACACTAGGACAAGAGGAAGGACAAAGAAAAAACTCAGCCACAAACTTTCCTTCAACAGCAACGAGGAAGAAGATAATCCCAATCACAAATTTGCCTCATTGAAAATGGAGCAGTCAAGCAATGAAGTGGTGTGTCTAAATGACTTGCAATCGTTCTTTATTTATAGGCTATCAAACATTTGAATTGGTTCCACATATTTAGGAGTTGACATTAGGGTTTAATTCTTTTTCATCTTTGACCCTTTGATTTTAATCTTTTTGTGGTACAAAGGTCTTCTTGGTGTTTTGACTTGTGCCACTTGGTCCTTCTCTTAATGGTCTCATGGATCAAGACTAGGGTTAGATGGTCCTCCAAGTAATTTTGTGGTCATAGCAAGTGTTCTCAACGGTCCTTGTGGTTCATTCATGCCCACTCAAAGTACATCTTCATAAATAAGGAGAATTACTAAATGCTTTGTCTTGATCTCCTCGTGCCACCAAGATCAGGTGCTAGGTCTCTCAACCAGGGGTAGCTAGTCCCTGGAGAAGGTCTCATAGCCCATAGATCAAGGAGAGGAGTGCATCACGTGCCTAGACTCGGTCTAGGGCTTATGGTGATGACCTAGTAACTGACCAAGTGCCTCAGCCCCAGGTTGCATCAAATGACTCGATGTCAAATACTTGGTAACTGACCAAGCACCTCCATTCTCCCAGAGAATGGCCCTCAGCCCCAGGCTAAGTCCCTAGTCCCGGACAAAGTTAAATTCCTAGTAATTGACCAGGTGCCTCCATTTAGTGAATGGCCCTGAGCTCTAGGCTGAGACCCCTAGTCCCAGACTAGGTCAATTTCCTGGTAACTGACCAGGTGCCTCTATTCTCATATAGAACGAGCCCTCAACCCCAGGATGAGTCCCCAAGTCTCGGACTGGTTCAAATTCTTGGTAACAGACCAGGTGCCTCCATTCAAAGAATAGCCCTAGGCTGAGTCCCCCAGTCCGAGACTGGGTCAAATTCCAGGTAACTAACTAGGTGCCTCCATTCTCCCAAAGAATGGCTCGCGATGATGCTTAGGAAAAATCAACAACTAGATCTTCACACTCGAGTAAATTCATTCTTTGATAAGCCTAAGGGCACTTCTTAACCATTCTTAGTACTCATGGGTGATTATTCTTTGTTATTCTCTCTCTCTCTCACACACACACACACAACAATTACTATTATGTTCTCGTTATTGTTGAATTAGGGTTTGTCTAATTTGTCATCCACTTGCTCCAAAGCAAGGCCCAAATCATCCTTCGATTGAGGCAAGTGTTTGAACCACCTCCCAACTTCAATGAGCTTGTACCCTACCTTATTCTTCTCCAAATAACCTGATTTTGTTTGAGAATTGCTTGAAAGATGATTTTGTTGATTACACAGCATCAGGAGTCATTCTCCAGACTTGTGAGTTATATCAAGTCAGGGACTTGTGTTGTAATAAGTTAAGAAACTTGTGTTGTATCAAGTCAGGACATTGTGATGTATCAAGTCAAGACATTGTGTTGTGTCAAGTCCTATTTATGTCCTCATATATTGAGGTGAGATGCATGTACTGTGATCTTGTGCTGTATCAAGATGGGAATATTGTGTTGTATCAAGATTGAATCCTTTTGTTGTATCAACACTGTAGACTTGTGTTGATGTCTGGACTTATGTTGTATCAAGTCAATGACTCTCATAGACGTTACCCTATGAGATGGATCTCCTTAACTAGAGATGGTCGTGTGTTGTATCAAGACTGGAGACTTGTGTTGTATCAAGTCATGTGATTACACTATGTGATATATTGCTAGTCATGGTCACTGAGTGCTATAAGTCTCCTTTAGGGATTACCTACCCCTAGAGTGAATTACGTTAGCATATGATTATATGACCAAAGGTAATATATATGATCATCAGTATGGAATAACTCTTCTAAGTATGATATGATAAGATGGATAAATAAATACACGTATGGACCATGCAGTAATTAATTAATGATAATGGGATAAAGCATTGAGAAACGGAATGGATTTGAATTACCTATATTTACCTCCAAGTGAACTCGAATTGTAAAGGCTTCAGTAAAGCCTCAGTAGTAATAAAGCATGCATCAGTTAACTAAGAAGATCCATGCAAAAGTTAATAATAACAATTGAGTATGAATAGCACTAATTGTGAAGCACCAAAGACATTCAGTTAGCCGCCTAACTTTATGGTTATGCACTCAGTTGAAGATTGAGTTCAGTTCCGTTAGATCACAATCAATTCAATCAGTTCACGTTCAGTTCAGCAAGTTCACATTCAGTTCAAGTCAGTGAACTGAATGTGAAAGCTCATAGAGGAAAGGAGGTGTTGGTATCAGATCCATCCCACAAAACTTTAGGATTATGGCAGCACTCATGTAAAAAAGGTATCCAAATTCTCGTTGGAAGAATATTCACAAATATTTCTGCCAAGGTGTTTCCTCTCAAATCTACATTCTTTCCACTATCCTCGGTCAAATTTGCCTCATCTCCCAAAAAATTCCGTCAAATTTGTCAAAGTTCCTTGCCATCAAAACTAGACTGGTGAGTTTTCGCTGCCAAGAAAACCATTTATTTTATTAAACCCTTTGGCCAATTATTATTTTTAGTAATTATTTATTATTTTAAAATAAAAAGGTCATATTATTTTTGTTTTAAAGTAATATTTTTTCTTAAAAAAAATAATAAAACAACAAAATATATATATATATATATATATATATATATTACATTCACGTGTTTTCCTTCCTTTTATAAAAGTGATGTTCTTCCTTTTATAAAAAATGGTGGATATGATATATGGTATTGTAACATTTGTTACAAACTAAGTTTCACTTCAAAGCCTTTTTAAAATAGAGCCACCATTCCTCCCGGTCTGATAACATAAAGCTCCAAAAAGAGTCCACCGTCCACCCATTGATGAGAGGTAAGAGGGATCTGAAATAAAAAGTAATATATTTCTCTTTTGTTAATACATGTGGGATACATAGGCAAAGCTCACTTTTATGTGCCCGGAAGTTAAAGAACTGTGGGAATATGAAGGGTCGAATTTCAAGTCATAAGCCAAGCTCCGGCCATTACCAAATGTCAAGGTTTTCTCACGAGAGCATCAATAAAAGACACGAGCCCACCAAATGTTATATTATATACAAAATATTGCACAGGATGGTGAATTGCAGTAATCATGAACCAAAAAAGATTGTTGCATTCATCACCACCATTGGATACTCTCATTTCATTTTATCTCCAAACCGGAAAACACAGTTTTATGGTTTATATAATTTTCCTTAATAATTAATGCTTTCATCCTTCTTTGGATTGAACAAGATACAAAAAATCATTGTACAGTGGGTTTGATACTCAAACAGAGCATTTTCAAACTTTTATAGGGGAATTGAGCATGTTTTCTTGGGCTTATGATGTAAACAACATATACGTAGTAGCAGATTGAATAGAGGTAATTTGTGATGGCGAAATTAGCAAAAGGTAGCAGAGTACTCCAGATTCGAAGGTCAAACATTAGCAATGAAAGGATGAGGTGGTGATCAGATAAACAAGTGGCTACCATATCCCAGATTTTATGGAAAATATCAACGCTTGAGGACATGTGGCAAATCTCATGTCATCAAAATCAACTCAGAGATTTCAAGCAAAAACCAACATTCGAGGAGATTTCTCCAATAGTTTATCTCTTCGATCAACATCATTTCAAGATTTTAAGGAAAACGATTTGGCAAGTCAGCTCCAAATCCCAGATTTATCTCAGACGCATAGGAAAGAGTTCAATTTCAAATGTATCATTTTCAGGTAGAAGATTTCGAGCAAATCCAGATTCAATGCTGTATCAGCAAAACTCCAGTGGAACAATAATTTGATTATGGCATCAATTTCTGGTAACTGATATTTGATATAGTTTTCTATAAATAAGATTCATTTTCTTACTGAGGAGGGGAGGTACCAGTCGAGAGGGCTGAGGCAGGGTTTGAACATTCTGATACTGGAGTGGCAAGAGCATGTATGCACTCTGTTTTTGTTAGCTGCTTTGAAATGATTATGTTCATATGAGCCGCCTTTCTGTTTTAATAATTGAATTTCATGTGTTGTGATTTTGTCTGGTGTATGGTCTTATTAATCCATTGCTAGATTCTCATGATTAATGTGAAGTTATCCTTAAGTACTATATGCACAACCTGGTTCATGTCTTTCATAAAGTCATACTCGTAGCTTTGTCTTATTAATCTTGATTGTGATATATATACTGTTGTTCAGTATTTGCTTTTGAATCTAGCTTGATTTCTGTAGTAAGTCTTACCTACCACCAAATTCCATAAATTCATTTTCCAGTTATCCATTAAATCAATTTAAGATTTCTCTAAGCTTGACCCTAGCAGCCGAGGTTCAACTTTAGGGATAACATCTTCTAGCGCCGTTGTCGGGGACGAAGGAGTGAATATATCTTCCCCGGGAAGAATGACAACGAATATATCCAGTCTTTGATGGTGAATGAGGGCTGGTGACATAGTGGCTGCAAATTATTCACCTGGCAACTCCAACTTCTGCAGATCCAGATTTCAAAGCTTAACTGATGATTTCATTGGACTAATGAGGATTTCTGATCCAACTTCTATTGTTTCAAGGTATGCATGTCTAGATTTTGGAGAACTTCCTGGTTTTCCGAATCTTCTTCCTTCGGATGAATATTTGTTGAGAAATAGTCCTAAATTCAATGGAGAGGATCTGAGCTTAACTGTCAAACATATATCTAATTTCCGTGAATTTACGGAGTTACCCAGAGTTAAACATGAAGATGTTTTCATTAGACTATTCTATGATTCATTACAAGGAAGGTGTAAAAGTTGGGTTGAAGATTTGTCTGTTGGCTCAATTAAATCAATAACAGATTTTTGGATTGTCTTTTTGAAGACATGGATGGAGAAGACAGAGTTTAGGGCAGATTCTCTTTCCATTAAAAATTTCAGAAAATGGAATGATATGAACACTGATGAGGAAATAGATGAAAATTTTTCTTCCCTTTTGTCTTCTTATTTAAAGTCAAGTTCCTGTAACTCATAATCAAAAGTCATATTTTTAAAAGAATTTGTTGCATATATTGAAAAAGAGATTGAATCTTTAGAGGTCAAGATACAAAGTTTGTCTTTTCAAAGCCCTTTTCAGGTATCTTTTGATATCAAGACCGTGAATAAAGACAAGTTTGATGATCCAAAACTGAGAAAGTCGTATGACCCGGTAGCCAACTATATCAAGGATTTTATCGATTCAAGGTTTCAGTATTCATTTCATGATAAGTCTGAAAATCAAACTTCCAGACAGATGTTGATTTTTGTTCCTCTCTTTCATCTTGCTAATATAAGGATCAAGAGTTTCCTCGGGTATTCAGATACTTGTATGGCTTCATTGGAAGCATGATTTCACTTGACTAAGTTGAAAATTTGGTTAAGTGTAGATAGTGTACATAAATAAGCTCACTTCCAAGCATATGTTTTCCTTCAGTTTTTCAGCAGATTTGTTTTCAGCTTGTTATCATCTGCAGTAGTTCAGATAGTTGAATAAGACTTCAGTCCAACGGAGCATTGATATATACTAGAACGGATTGCAATTTTTCAGTTTGCAGAGTATGAGTTTGGATTACTTTTCAGTTTGTGTGTTTGCATCAACATGAAGACTCCAGCCCAATGAAATTAAAAGGCACTTGGTCTACAGTTCTTGGCAAATCACAGGGAAATGCCATCCCTAGCCAGAGCCAGATGTTGGTATCAGATCCATCCCACAAAACTTTCGGATTATGGCAGCACTCATGTAAAAAAGGTATCCAAATTCTCGTTGGCAGATTATTCACAAATATTTCTGCCAAGGTTTTCCTCTCAAATCTACGCTCTTTTCACTATCCTCAGTCAAATACACAGCATGTACAGAAATGTGAGCGTGGAGCACAGCACAGCTCCAATACAGGTAAGAAAGATAAGTTACACAATAACTCCTTAAAGAATAGGTGATCCCTCTTCATTTACCCCAAGACATTCAGATAATCCATTAACATCCTCTCAACAATGACAACATTATCTATATATGTACCTATTCACTCACTGTACACGTGGTCCCTTCATTAGGTCCCTTCGGTAGGGCCGACCACTACTACATATACATTTACATCAATATATATAAATTTAGCCCCATATAACCCCATATATGCACCCCTTGGGATCATATCACGTAGATTCAACCCCATATATGAGCCCGTTTGGGTCATATCAATAATATTTTATTATAAATGTAGTCATTTAATACAATGAGGTATATCACCTTATATTCCATATATCTAGTGTTACCCACTTAACGACCATCATTTAAACTTAATAACACCTCATTAGTATACCTAATGACGCTATATTAATATTCATCTAACATAAGATAACTTTGTTTAACTTAGGACTCTAGTATTGAAGTGTTAATACTCCAATTTTTCTAAGAGTTGGGGCCTAGAATGGTACAAGCCGAGGTTAATGATGGCTTATCTCCCAAAAATAAAAGAATTTAACACTTCTACTCAAAATAATGGAAGGGATGATCCAAGTTTTGTAAATACTAGAAGAGACAATAGCATTAATTCTTAATACGCTAAACATTGAAGGATAAAGTAACTCTCTATCTCAGTCTCAAGGGAGTATAATTTACAAAAACTAGAGTCTTGTTCCATAAAATTATCAATCTTAGCTCAAAGTTAGCTTGAGCACACAAGAAGCTTGCCAAAGAAATATCTCACTTCATGAGATTGATGTACCCCCATGTAACCAAGAAACAATGTGCCCATCTACAATCCTAAGACATGTCTGAGAGGGTAGCAGGAGTGCTTGAACCCGCGTGTAGGGTTCACGTCCCCACCTTGAGTTCAAGTCCCCACATCCCATGTTCAGGGCCTGGGACATCCTAGACATACCCTGCCAAACCAGATACTCCACTCGTGAACCCGAGAAGTCTGTCATGAAACCAGGGCATGTTGACTCCAAATGAGATGGGGTACCCAGATTTTGGGGCTGTTTGGAACACTTGGGGATGAACAGAGACGATTATGTGGACCTATAGGTTCCAAAAATGAAAAGAATGAAAAAATACAATCAAGGAATGGGGGACAAATATGGGCCCCTCTCCCAAACCCTAACTCACCCCTTAAACTCACATTTTTCTCTTTTGTATTGCCATTTTTCTTCTCGGTCGTGAAAATATCTGAAGGTGAAAGAGAGAAACAACAACCCAACAGTGGTGAAGGAGGAGAACAATCTAGCATGAAGGCAACAATCTACCCTCTAACAATCTAGTAATGAGGGTTTTCTCACACTTTAATAGTGAGGAGAAAGGTTAAACACAGTCTGACAATGAGAAGAAAGGTGAAAACAATCCAACAGTGAGGAGAAACACACAATCCAACATTGAAGGTAGAAACATTTCCAGATTTCACTTATTTTCTTATTTTTTGAGTTTCTCCTTTTTCCAAAATGATTTCATCAAATCCTCAATATCCACTATGGAAATATGTGGACAGGACAAACCAACAAATGGTGGAGGGGGGTCAACCTTAATAAAATGCAATTTTGTCATGTTGAATGGAATAGCAACTATATTAGTGTCAAATCCCTTTTTACGAATATTCCAAGGAAGGGTGTTGAAGGTTGTTCTGGAGACCTGGAGGATCCCACTAAACTCCCTAGTGCACAAGGAGAGCACCAAAGGGTTGATGGTAAGGCAAGCAAGTCAAACTCAAGGCCATGTCATAATGTCAATGACAAAGATGGATGAGTCCAGTGAGCAAGAAATGCCATCTAATGATGAAGTTCAGTTCAATGATGTTGAATTATTGTAACTTCAAAGTATATTCACTTACTATACCCCGATGTTCCTATCAGGAGAATCATTTGTATTTCATTGTACCTCAATGTTCCTATCGGGAGAATCACTAATATTGTAATAGGTCAGTAAAGAGTCATGAGGTAAACCCTCTGTTGTAAGTCGGGTCATTAGCACCCACCGGAATATAATAATATGATGTTTTGAGTCTCCCTAGAGAAGTCAGCCCAGTCAAGTTTAGTGGGGCCAACTTGGTTGAGTGAAATGTCAAGTGAACGAAAGAATATAAATAGAGGTGTAGCGCTCCTCATAAAAACACACAGTCACACACTTGTGTAGCGCATGAGAGAGAGATAGTCTTATCTGCAAGGAGGAGAAGGACAAGTCTGAAGTCTTATCTTTTATCTTTTGATCATCTATATTGAGGAAGCTTTTCTTGTTGGGTTTTTCCCTTTAGGGTTTTCCCAAGGTAAATCTGCGTTGATCTTGTGATACTGTTTCTTTCAGTGGTCCTGTCTATATGCTTTTGTTGTGAAATTGAGTTGAATGTTGATAATCTAGCTTAGCATATGGAATCTTAACATGGTATCAGAGCTAACCTGAATAGGACAACTTTCACAAGGTGAAAAAAGCCCCATCTCTCTCTCTCTTCGACAAGAAATTAGGGTTTCAAAAAAAATGATTTTTGAAGATCTGATTGCATGGAAAGTTGCGTCGTCCTAGAGGGCATCTACTAAGCCTGAGATCGAGATTTTTAAGTGGGTAGATCTCCGAAAAAGTCAAACCCTAGTTTGACACTAGACCAGAAAACTGTATAAATCCAAAGAACCAAAAAACTACACTGCAGAATCTCGCAAATCAGATTTGAAAGGTGAAGACTTGAGATCTCCAGAAACCAAGCACACTAGTCAACTCGCCTCAGTCAAGCGCATCTCCTGGTAAGATCAGTTTCTCATTCTCCAAAATTTCAACTTTTTGTGATCTCTTGACAAGATGGCCCCAAGCACCAAGCTTGAGGGCAAACTAGAAGGCATAGAGAATTATAGAGCATGGAAATACAGAATGGGCCTCATTCTCAAGGAGAATGATCATGAAGAATATATCAAGGATGAAATTGCAGAACCTGCTGAGGTTGAAGCCAAGGAGAAGCACAAGAAGGATCTGATTAGGGCACAAAGGAATATTGCTGACTCCATCAAGGATCACTTAATCCCTCAAGTGTCATCCAAGAAGACTCTGAAAGAAATGTATGATTCCCTAGCAAGGATGTATGAAGGTAGAAACATCAACAAAAAGATGAATGTAAGAGCTCAATTGAAGAGCACCAAGGTGAGTCATGGAGAATCCATCCAGGACTATTTCACAAGGGTCTCCCAATTCAAGGAACAACTAGAAGCCATTGGAGACACCCTTGATGAAGATGAGTTGGTTATGACTTCTCTCAATGGTCTCACTAGACCCTGGGAGTCATTCATCCAAATGATGTGCGCTAGAAAGGAAAGAATGAAGTTTGATATTGTATGGGAAGATTGTATTCAAGAGGAGGCTAAAGTGGCCAATAGAGAAGCTCTACTGAAGGAAGATGATCAAGCCCTAGCCACCCATACCAAGAGAAGAAGAAGTCAACCCAACTTCAAGAAGGGAAACCACAAGGAGTCTCAACCTCCCAAAAGGTTCCAAAGAACAAGAGAAAGTCTCCCAAAGAGGGACTACTCCAGCTTTCAATGTTTTCATTGTGATAAGGTAGGACACATTGCCAAAAATTGTCCTTTGAAGAGAGAAGAATATAAGAAGAGGAACAACAACAAAAGACATCATGCACATCTAACTAAAGATGAGGATGATGATGAAGAAGAAGAAGAAGAACCTCAAAGAAAGAAAGCAAGAGGAGAAGATGCAGAGGAGTATGTACTATACTCTGCACTCTCTGGGTCTGTAACACCTGGAGAAGACACTTGGCTTATTGATAGTGGTGCTTCAAAGCACATGACAGGACAAAAGAAAATTATGTCAAGACTTGAAGAAAGGAATTCTCCTAAGAAAGTATCTCTAGGAGATGACTATCAATATCCAATCAAAGGAAGTGATGAAGCAAGCTACAAGATTGATTCAGGAAACCACCTGAAGATGAAGGAAGTTTTATTTGTACCAGGTCTAAAGAAGAACTTACTTTCTATCTCAGCTTTAGATAAGAAAGGATACAGAGTTGTATTCATAGATGGCCAAGTACTCGTGGCCCAAAGGAAAGACAATTGAAGATGCAGTTGTCATCGGTGAAGAAGAAGGAGGCTTGTATAAACTCAAGAGACATCTAGAAACAGCCCTTGTTCGTGAGACCACTAAACCTAGTGAACTGTGCCCTAGGAGAGTTGCCCACATCAATTACAAAGCACTGCCTCATGTGAACAAAGTACTGACGGGATTACCAGACTTGAAGATCAACCATGAAGGCATTTGCAAAGGATGTGCAAAAGGAAAGAATATTAAGAATCCATTTCCAAAGAGCGAAACAAAAACTGAAGGTACGTTGGAATTGATTCATTCAGATGTATGTGGTCCAATGTCCTCCACATCTTTGAGTGGCTTTGAATACTATACTACATTTATTGATGACTATTCAAGAAAGACATGGATATACTTCTTGAAAGCAAAGAACGAAGTGTTTGAAAAATTCAAGGAATTCAGAGCCTTGATAGAAAACCTTTCAGACAAAAGGATCAAGACACTCCGATCAGACAATGGTGGAGAATATACTTCAAAAGAATTTGAAGCTTTTTGTAAAGATGATGGAATCAAGAGGGAACTAACTACTCCCTATTATCCTCAACAAAATGGTGCTGCAGAAAGAAAGAACAAAACCATCATGGAGGTAGTAAAGACAATGATATATGATCAAGATCTTCCAATGCATCTATAGGCAGAAGCAACAAGAACTGTTGTCTATGTACATAATAGAATATCTCACAGTACTCTTGGATTCAAGACTTCAGAAGAGATGTTCACGGGAAAGAAGCCTGAGATAAGTCACCTCAAGATATTCGGTTGTCCAGTATATGTTCACATACCGAAAGAGAAAAGAACCAAGTTGGACCCTTTCGAAAAGAAGGGAATATTTGTTGGATACTGTGAAGTATCCAAGGCATTCAAAATTTACATTCCTGGATTCCATCACATGGAAATCTGTAGAGATGTAACATTTGATGAAGAAGCAGCTCTCAAGAGATCCAGAAAATGTCAACATGAAGAAGTATATGAGGAAGATGTACCTCCCAGAAATGTAGAGGCTACATTCCTCCCTAAAGATGAAACACCTGAAGATCATGATATGACAAAACCACAAGAACCTCCTACGATGGAGATATCACGGAAGAGAAAGCTTGCTTGGCCAAGAGAAATTATGCAAGAAGAGAAAGATATGGAGCTCCTGAAGGCTCCACAAGGATAAGCAAGAATCCCAAGCCATTTTCCAACTCTGTAGCCTTTATGTGCGATCTTGTAGATCAAGAACCTACAACCTATGAAGAAGTTGTACAGAAAAAAGAATGGGAAGAAGCAATGACGAAAGAATACCAGTCAATAATGAAGAATGATGTGTGGGATATAGTTCCCAAACCAGAAGGCAAGAGTGTAGTATCTTCCAAGTGGATCTACAAGATAAAACATGCAGCTGATGGAAGCATAGAGAAATATAAGGCAAGATTTGTGTCTAGAGGTTTCTCTCAGAAAGAGGGAATTGATTATGAAGAAACATTTGCACCAGTAGCACAGTATACTTCAATTAGAGCTATCATGGCACTTGCATCCATGATGAAGTGGGTCTTACACCAAATGTATGTGAAGACAGCCTTCCTGAATGGTGTGATTGAAGAAGAAGTATACATAGAACAGCCACAAGGATTTGAAGTTGAAGACAGACGGACTCACATATGCAAGTTGAAGAAGGCCCTGTACGGCCTGAAGCAAGCTCCTAGAGCTTGGTATGGAAGAATAGATAGTTTCTTGACGAGCTTGGACTTTACCAAGAGTAAAGTCGATCCTAACCTTTACTTCAAGGTTATAGAAGATGAACCTGTCATACTATTATTATATGTGGATGATCTATTTCTGACAGGGAATGAGAAACAGATTAAAGAATGCAAGAAGAAGCTCGCTGAAGAATTTGAGATGAAAGACCTTGGATTAATGCACTATTTTCTAGGTCTGAAAGTGTGGCAAAGTTCAGAAGCAATCTTTCTCAATCAGGGAAAATATGCAGTGGAAATCTTGAAAAGATTTGATATGTTGGAATGTAAAGCCATGGCCACACCCATGGATACCAATCTGAAGTTGTTGGCGGATGAATCATCAAAATTGGTGGGATGTGACTCAATACTAATAGATTATTGGGTCGTTGATGTATCTAACAAATACCAGACCAGACATTTGTTTCGCTGTGAACACCTTGAGTCAATATCTAGTTCAACCTAGACGTGTTCACCTGGTAGTTGCAAAAACATGTGATGAGATATCTGAAAGGAACTATAGACTTTGGTCTATACTATGATGGAAACCATGACTATAGATTGTATGGCTATACAGATGCAGATTGGGCTAGAAGTGTCTCAGATAGAAGAAGCACATCAGGTGGATGTTATTGTCTAGGGTATGCTATGATTTCATGGTTTAGCAGGAAACAGTCCAGTGTTTCTCTTAGCACGGCTGAAGCAGAATATATAGCAGCTTGCTCTACTTGTTGTGAAGCCATATGGCTTCGAACGCTGATGTCAGGTCTATTTAACCAGGAGTTGGATACCACAGTAATTCTATGTGATAACCAAAGTTGTATAAAGATGACAGAGAACCCAGTGTTCCATGATAAATCGAAGCACATAGAAATCTGGTATTTCTACATTCGAGATATGATACAGAAGGGAGCCATAAAGCTCCAGTATGTGAGTACCGATGAACAAGTTGTTGATGTATTGACGAAGCCTCTGTCTCGAATAAAGTTTGAATACATTCAAGACAAGCTTGGTGTTGTTCGAAAAGACCTTCCCTGAAAGGCGAAGCAGTGATGTTGCAATGGGATTGTATCATCCCTAGACACCTGTCCTAAAGTGATTCGTAGACTTTTGTCTCTGAGAAAGAAGCGGGATTGTATCATCCATGGACACTTGTCCTAAAGTGATCTGGAGACTTCAGTATTCAAGAATGTGGTAGGATTGCATCATCCTTGGACTTAAGTCCTAAAGTGATAAAGAGTGATTATCCCGTAATTGTATCCAGTGACTTCGGTCCTCGAGAATGTGGTAGGATTGCATCATCGTTGGACTTAACTCCTAAAGTGATAGGGAGTGATTATCCTGTAATTGTATCTGGTGACTTCGATCCTCGAGAATGTGGTAGGATTGCATCATCCTTAGACTTAAGTCCTAAAGTGATAGGGAGTGATTATCCCATAATTGTATCCGGTGACTTCGATCCTCGAGAATGTGGTAGGATTGCATCATCCTTGGACTTAAGTCATAAAGTGATAGGGAAGGATTATCCCGTTATAGTATCCGATGACTTTGATCGTCGAGAATGTGGTAGGATTGTATGATCCCTGGACTTAAGTCCTAAAGTGATGCGTAGACTTTCGTCTTCGTATTGTGGATTGCAGGTTGTTGATGATGATGATGTTGTTGATCGGAAGATCAAAATATTGATCATGACGATGATGATGATGAAGATGTTGTTGCTCAAAGTGTTGATGATGATGATGTCGCTGATCGAAAGATCAAAATATTGATGATGATGATGATGTTGCTCAAAGTGTTGATGATGATGATGTTGTTGATCGAAAGGTCAAAGTATCGTTGACGATGATGTTGCTGATTGAAGAAGACTAAAATACTGATGATAATGTTGTCGATCGAACGATCCAAATGTTGCTGCTACTGAAATTGAAGATGAAGACTATATGTCAAAGATGATGAAAAAGCTTCCAATGATTTATCGATGTATCACCCTGATGATGTTGAAGATGCTCTCTCTCCTTCTCCTACTGTTGTTGTTGAGGTTGTTGTAGAATACCCTTCTCGTTAAGGGGGAGTGTTGAATTATTGTAACTTCAATGTGTATTCACTTACTATACCCCGATGTTCCTATCGAGAGAATGATTTGTATTTCATTGTACCCCGATGTTCCTATCAAGAGAATCATTAATATTGTAATAGGTCAGTAGAGAGTCACGAGGTAAACCCTTCTTTGTAAGTCGGGTCATTAGCACCCACCAGAATATAATAATATGATGTTTTGAGTCTCCATAGAGAAGTCGGCCCAGTGAAGTTTAGTGGGGCCGACTTGGTTGAGTGAAATGTCAAGTGAACGAAAGAATATAAACAAAGGTGTAGCGCTCCTCATAAAAGCACACAGTCACACACTTGTGTAGCGCATGAGAGAAAGAGATAGTTTTATCTGCAATGAGGAGAAGGACAAGTCTAAAGTCTTATCTTTTATCTCTTGATCATCTATATTGAGGAAGCTTTTCTTGCTGGGTTTTTCCCTTTAGGGTTTTTCGAGGGTAAATTTGTGTTGATCTTGTGATATTGTTTCTTTCAATGATCCTGTCTATATGCTTTTGTTGTGAAATTGAATTGAATGCTGATAATCTAGCTTAGCATATGGAATCTTAACAAATGATGAGAGTGGCATAAAAAGTATCAAAAAGCACTTCAACTCAATCACACAAGAAATCTAAGCTTGGTGGCATTTATGACAAATTTGATGTGAAAGGTAGGGAGGGTGTTGATCTTGCAATAGCAAGAACTTTTCTCATATGTAGCATTCCTTTCAATACAACTTGCTAACCCTATTTTGAGCAAATGGTCAATGCCATTTATGATGGACCTGTAGAGTGTAAGGCACCTGGTTATGAAAATCTCTGCACTGTGTTGGTGGACAAGGAAAAAGCATGTCTTAAGAGGGTGATGGTGCCATTATACGCATCATGGAGCCTAGAAGGATGCTCAATTGTTATGGATTGTCCAAATATTCTATTGATAATGTATTTTGCATTTCCGACCCATATTCTCTAAAGGCCATTGATTATTTTGGTCAAGAAAGAACACTTTGTTCCTGAAAGACCAATTATATGATGCCATTGCGGAGGTGGGCCATAGAATGGTGTTCAAGTTGTAACCAATACAACTCCAGTTTGCAAAGCAATGGGGATGATTGTCCAAAAGGAGTATGAATATGACACGTCTAATTCTTTATTTTAAATTTAAATTTACATTAATTACAATTCTGATTTTTACTTACAAGTCTGTTTTTTTCTAATATTTAATATTTAATAATCATAAATCATTGCAGAAATCTAGTTTTTTTATTTGTAAATTCTTGATGTATCTTAGGCAAATCTTTTGGACACCATGCACAATGCATTCTTCGAATAATGCATTGAAAGACATTGGAAAAATTAAATGGATTCGGGTGTTAACTGAGAATGGCCGCAAAATTCGAATGTCCAAATGCAACCACCACTATTCATAAGCCATTTGTCACAAACATGTAAAAATCAAGGTTCTTAAACCGACTGATACCAGATTTGCAACTTACTACATTTTTGCTTAGGAGGCTTGTGTAAATGAAGGGGTCTTTGGCTGTCACAATTATTGGTGATATGTGGTGAAGAAATTCAATGACTTAATATGAAATTTTCCATTTACACATTATGTCAAACACTTGATCTAACTAGGCTTTATGATTAAAAATTACATCTTAATTTGAAATATAAATCACCAAGATCAAGAACTTTCCAAGGCTGAAGCAAATCTTTCTCACATGAATACACAGAGATTTTGGTCAACAAACCGGGCAAAACCCCAACTCCTGGGGAAAACCCTAGAAAGAAGAAATTGTCATTAAAAGGAGAAACTCAGAAATTTTCCCAACAACACAGAAAAATTATTCTTCTGACCCTTACAGGAAAAATTCTCAAAAACACTTCTACAACAAATTACCACGAAATCTATGCCAGCAGTACTGTACGGCCTACTGTACCTTCACACGTGCGAGTATGGACTGTATGGATCTGCCACACGTGTGCACTGTACGGACTGTACTTTTTTGTTGACTCGAGATTCGTGCACAGCCTACAATAAATGCAATACAGACCTATCAAACTTTTGTACCTTCTACCTTGATTTTTGTGCCTTCACACGAGTGTTGTACGAGATGACAGGTGCATTAAATGAGGTTCTACTACTGCAATTAATGTTGCTACTTGCATTGGGAATTGTGCCAGGGGTTTTCCCCCTCTCTCCTCATTGATGGTGTCCCTTTAATTTGTCCTCAACCCTAGTTTTATACTTTAAATTCTATAACTACCTCATCTAACCAACTTAATCTTATGGTTGAGATGCTTTTTACAAAATCTAGGGTTCTCACTTAATGCACTCTTATTTAATAATAACTAACTTTAATTATTAAATATCTTTTAAGTGAGACCCAATACAATAAAGTACAAGACATCCTTTATTTATATATAAGTCACTTTTATACATAAATATTCACAAGGTACAAATTACATGTCCTCTTTATCACACAACACCCAAAACTATAAAGAGGACCTTCAGAGTTAATTTTTCAACACTCCCTCTTAACGAGGAAGGTCTGCTGCACTATCTCCATCTCTGACCCCTGCAATAACTCCCTCCTACTCTGAAATCAATCTCGAAAACAGATGCTCTACCTCGAACTAAAACGCTTAAGCCTGAGACTCGACTGAGTCTCATCCAACTACTTGTATGAACCATCACTTGATTGGATGAGCCTTCTGCCAGTTCTCTGGAGAGAGTCACTCTCCTCTGCAAGACCATATCTATCTGATGCAACACCATCCTCGTCTTTTGACTTTGATAGCCACCCTCTTGCTCCTGCTCCTGGTCGTACAATATGCCCTCTCAAGACATACAGTATGTCCCTGCGATCTCCCAATAAGAAGGTGGTACCAACTGACTCATCTCTCTGATATAGGAAGACATGGCCAGACTTGATCATCATCCCATAGCCTTCATCCTCAAAGGATGAAACTAAGAGTTTGTTGAATCTCATCCCAGGTACAAACAATACTCCATGTATATGTAGGAACTCTCCAAGGTCCAGTTGGAACCTGATAGTTCCAACTCCTCGTATAGCAATCTGGGGACTATCAATATCTATCTAAATGAAATGTCCCAACCCCAACGTTGTGATCATCTGAAAAGAGTCATATATTCCAGTCATATGTTTGGTTGCACCACTGTCAACAACCCAAACATTATCAAAGGATGAACTTCCTATACTGGAATCAATTGAGACAAGAGAAAACCCTTGCTCAAACTTCGTGGCATATTCTTCTACTGCTGCAGAGGCTACCATATCTCTTTCAGTCTTCCCAATCTTTTTCTCACGACATTTCGAGGCATAATGCCCCATCTACCCACAATCGTAGCACCTGATCTGACTGAGGTCTTTCTTTTTCTTGTGTGTCTTTGCTGCAAGGGCTACATTAAGCTCCACCTCTTCACTGACTTGCCCACTCAGAGCTCCTTCTCGAATTTCCTCTTCGATAAAATCATCCCATAGCCTGGACCAGTCCGGAAGTTTCTCTCTGCCAACAATACATTTGACAAAAACCTCCCATCTCTTGGTGAAGCCCTTCAAAGCTATCCTCACCAACTCTGAGTCTAAGATAGTCTCTCATACCGCTGCTAACTCATCTTTGACCTGAGCCACACGAGTCAGGTAGGAGGTTACACTTTCATCTTTTGTCATCTTCACATTATGTAACTTGTCTTTCAAGGCCATTTTTCGGTTCTCGTTCTTTGCCTCGAACAACTGCTTCAGGGTGTCCCACATGTCATTAGCAGTCTTTTTTCTCAGTCAAATGCGGGATCATATGATCATTCACCCCATCCAGGATCACCCTCTGGGCCCTGGCTTCTAAGGCTTCATGTTCTGCTAACTCATCCTTGTCAGTAGGCTTCGTCATCACGGTGTTTGCAAAGCTCTAAATCCTCCATTCCTAGAGCACTACAGTTATCCTCACTTTCCATGGAAGATAGTTGGATATGCCATCCAACCTATCTTCACACTAAATGCTCATCATCTGGAAAATATCTCACAACAAATCTTCTAAACTGAAAGACAACACAATTCTATTATGTGGTTCAAAACTTGAACTACTTCAACTTGGCTCTGATACCATGAAGAAATTCAATGACTTAATATGAAATTTCCCATTTACACATTATGTCAAACACTTGATCTAACTAGGGTTTATGATTAAAAATTACATCTTAATTTGAAATATAAATCACCAAGATCTAGAACTTTCCAAGACTAGAGCAAATCTTTCACACATGAATACACAGAGATTTTGGTCAACAAACCAAGGAAAACCCCAACTCCTGGGGAAAACCCTAGGAAGAAGAAATTATAATTAAAAGGAGAAACTCAGAAATTTTCCCAACAACACAAAAAAATTATACTTCTAACCCTTACAGGCAAAATTCCCAGAAACACGTCTACAACAAATTACCTCAAAATCTGTACCAGCAATACTGTATGACCTGATGTACCTTCACACATGCAAGTATGAACTGTATGGATCTGCCACACGTGTGGACTATACGGACTATACTTTTTTGTACTTTTTTGCTGCCTCGGGATTCATGCCCAACGTGCAATAAATGCAGCATGACCCTGTCTGACTTCTATACCTTTTGCCTCGATTTATGTGCCTTCACACAAGTGTTGTACGAACTGTACGGATCTGCCACACATGTGGACTATACAGACTATACTTTTTCGTTGCCTCGAGATTCATGCCATGCCTACAATAAATGCAGCACTGACCTGTCAGACTTTTGTACCTTCTACCTCGATTTTTGTGCCTTCACACGAGTGTTGTACGAAGTGACAAGTGCATTAAATGAGGTTGTACTACCGCAATTAGTGTTGTTGCTTCCATTGGGGATTGTGGCAAGGATTTTCTCTCTCTCTCCTCATTGATGGTGACCCTTTAATTTGTCCCCAACCCTAGTTTTATACTTTAAATTCTGTAACTACCTCATCTAACCAACTTAATCTTATGGTTGAGATGTTTTTTACAAAATCTAGGGTTCTCACTTAATGCACTCTTATTTAATAATAACTCACTTTACTTATTAAATATCTTTTAAGTGAGACCCAATACAATAAAGTACAAAACATCATTTATTTATATATAAGTCACTTTTATACATAAATATTCACAAGGAACAAATTACATGACCTCTTTATCACACAACACCCAAAACTATAAAGAGGACCTTCAGAGTTAACTTTTCAACATGTCGGACTAGTGCAGGTTATCTACCTTGGATATCGTTGTGGAGGTGAAGAGGTTGATTTTGGATTATCAGTTTTGGGTTGATGTCAAATTTGTTGTGGAATTTGTAGAGCCAATATGTGATATGCTTCGCTATTCAGACACTAAAGGGCCCATATCTAGGTGAGATTTATGAGAACATGGACTCTATGTGTGAGAGGATGAAATCTATAACACATCATAGATAGGAAAGATCCTACTTGATGGTGATAGTTGAGATCATTTATACATGGGAGGTGGAATAAATTAAACACCCCACATCATATGGCAACCTACGTAATTAATACAAAAGTTATGATCCTACCACAGAAAGGAGGCCTCCTTTCCAAGATAGTTAGGTGGTGAAAGGGTTTATGGCTATTGTTACAAAAATTTATTGTTTTACAAAATAGGCCTTTGAGACACAAATCTCAATTTGCCCAATTTCAACGCGAGTGAGGTGTCTTTAGTTCACATGCTTCTTTGACTAATAGGCACAATAAGAAGGATCCAACTGATTGGTGGTGGCTTCATGGTGTTGATGCTCCTAAGTTGCAACAATTTTCCATACAATTACTTGGCAAGGTAGCTAGTTCAAAGTTTTTTATTATCCATTAACATTGCCATACAATTACATGGCTAAGTAAGCAGCTCCACGTCTTATGACAAGAATTGGAGCACTTGTGGTTTCATCCATTAAGTGACGAGAAACATGTTGGTAACAAAGAAGGCAAAGAATCTAGTCTACATTCATAGCACACTTTATCTCTTATCTCGAAAAGACCCAGGGAAAAAGGAGGGTCTTTCCAAGAGATGGGACTAATAGAAAGATGATGTCATATGTGTTGACAAGGTGAAACAACCAAATGGCCTTGTCGAGATATTTCTAGTTGCTATGGATGAGGAGTCTCCACTTGAGAGTGATGCTTACCTCAAGAGCTTCTTGACCAAGGACCTCGGTGATGCTACAAATGTAGATGGCCTTGCAAACATGGCTTTAAGAAGCCAAATCAGCTATGTTGCTCATTGTTCAATGTCTTTTAAATTTTCTATTTTATACTTGGAAAAGCCATTAGACAAATTTTGGATGTAGTATGGCAATGGCCAAATATCATATCAATATATACTTTGAATTTCCACTTGCTTTATCATATTCAAACATATGATTCATATGTAATTTCCACTTTATATCAATGAACTTTAATGCAATGTGAATGTTTTACTAATTAGTTAGTAACTTTAACTTAGTATGTTAGACTTTATAGTGTGTAACTTGTTGAACAGTGAAAATTATTTGAATTTCATATGTATTATAATTTATAATCATAAAAATTCAAAAATATATATATATATATATATATATATATATATATATATATATATT
>LPNX010251246.1:71373-97116 GCA_001517045.1 Pseudotsuga menziesii
CCAACTGATCTGTTTGCCTAATAGCTGCTCCAGGTGAGCAAATTGATGGCTGATAATCACTGCATACCGTAGGATAGGCCAGCTGAGAAAAAGGAAGCTGACATGCGAAGGAAAGACTGGGTTTTGTGGTCCAAGTGAATCATTCTGTGTTTTCCCTGCTACTTCCGACTACAAAACGTGGATCTGCTAATAACCCTTTGGAATGTGTTGGATCTCCGAATACTATAGTATATGATGGATGCAATGGATAAACCTGGATGATCTATCCCAATAAGAGACTAGGGCATATATCTCACTTTCGAACCCTCGCTAGCTGAAGACATCGTCTCCAACCCCAACTATCGCGGCTGCACGCTGTGTTGCTACTTGAAACTCCAAAATCAATCAACAATAACAATAGATACCTCCTTTAGTCCCATAACCCTTCTTAAATAGATCTTCATATGCTTTTAGGATTTGCATGTCACTTTTAGGGTTTGTGCTTCACTTTTGCAAGCATGCAATTCTAATTTGATGTTGACTTTAATACTGACTAAAAAAAGCCTGCATGCTCTGCATGCTTTAGGATATGAACTCTAATGGCCTCCTTTCTACACTGATAACTTAATAATACTGAATTGATGTACCTTTCTGCTGCTAGTGCTATCAGTCCTCAGTTATTCCCTTTTCTTTAAGACCCGCTCAAACCTATGGGAATAAGATAGGTTAACAGGTGTTCTCAAGGTGGTTTAGTTGGAAGGGGACATTACACGATGTCACTCAACACTCCTCAAGAGTCACAAGGTGGGCTTAGTCGCTCAACTGTCAAGTATTGATGACTCACACGCAAGGCCACAGCCTATAGCCATTCACGGAAGTAGGAAGTCCGAACATGCTAAGAAATTGCAATTTGCAGTTGCAATAATGTTGAAGGTTTAAATTCATTGTTTATTGTTTTAAATTCAACCAGATTTCATTAATATTGGTATTCATAACTTACATGGGAGAAGAATGGACCAAATAAATAAACAATAAACTAATTGCTTATAACTTATAACTTAGAATTTAGTATTTAATGATCATGGTGTTTAGTTATTTGTAGTATATTTTATTTTAAATTTAATACTTTAATATGTATATATATATATATATATATATATATATATATATATATATATCGACACACACACATGAATCTAATGAAAAATCTCATTGAAGAAATCAAATTTGAATTGAATCAAACGGTTGTCGAACTCGAATTTGAACCACGTGACTTGGCATAAAATTAATGCCCCCAGTGTGAAGGTAGACCTTCCTCTAGTTGCCTTCATCATGGTCCTCTACCCCGCATATTCACGCTATCTTGAGTCCCTACAAGCTATTGGCCAACTTAAAGACCTCAAATTTGACACTAGTAGAGAAGATTGCAAAACAATAGAAAGCCTTTGGAAAGAAGACAATTCAACCCACAAGAGAGACTGTGTGCCTTGCTCGAAAAGAGAAGAATCAACCCACATGATTCTTCTCAAGGAGATGGAAACAAAAGAAGACATGGACGAAAGAACTTCAAAGGTAGAGAGTGTAGACACAACCATGATGAGAGATCCAATCTTCAATGTGTTTGTTGTGGCAAGAAAGGACATGAGACAAAGACATGCGAAATTCCATGGTAGAAGATCATAGAGAAAATATAGTACAAAGAAGACAAAAGTAAAGCTCATGAGTCTGGTAAAGCTCCTGAGTCTCCTCATTTCGTTGTTGCACATTGTAAAGTTGGAAAAATCAAGTTATGTTCAACACTTCAACTGCATCTTGGAGAGATGATGGGCTGCTTGAACTAGTACAACCTTCCACGAGACATTTTGAAGACATTTCTTTGAAGAATTGAAAGACAATGTCGATGTTGTGTATTTTGCAAATAAATCTAGCCTCAAACCTAAAGGAATTGGTACCATAAGGATCAAATTGACTAGATTACATGTCTTTCTATTGCAAAGTATTCTTTTATCTTCTAGAGTTGAAGAGAAATTTGTTGTTTCATGTGCACATTCGACAGCAAGGCCATTCTATCCACATATCCGATTGGAAAGTTGAGATAAGGAGATCCTCTAACAACCAAGTCATCACGACGAGATGGGAAGATGAGAGACTATTGAAGCTAAAAGGTACATCTGCAAGGGTATAGAATTTTGCACACCTCTCTCACCATGATGAAGGTGCGCATTGTCTTCCAGTCTTTTGCAGCATGCTAGATATGGGCATATCAATTATGATAGTCTTCGTTTGTTCAAGAAGAATGGTGTCTCTAGTTTGCCCACCATTCTAAAGAAGTTGAAATAATGTGATGCTTGTATTCTTAGCAAACATAGTAAGCAACATTTCCATGATTCACATTCCAAAGCATGTAGAAAATTAGAGCTAATACTCTGAGTTGTGCAACCCCGTGCTTATAGCTTCTGGAAATGGTAACTATCTTGATTCCCATGAACTTTATTGATGGTTACACTAGGATGAGTTGAGTTTATTTATTGAAGTACAAATCTGCAGCATTTCAAACATTTAAAAAAAATTATTTCTAGATTGAAAATGAAGCACAATCTCATATTAGCGCTCTTTGTAGTGATAATCAAAAAGAATACACTTCTATGAATTCGAAAACTATCTTCGTCAACACGGGATTATGCATCAAACCATTGTTCAATACAATCCTCAACAAAATGGTGTAAGAAAAAGAATGAATAAGACACTCTTGAATATGGTACGCTCCACGTTATTTTTCAAGAATGTGAAATTGATGTTTTGGGGTGAAGCAATTATGTGTGCAATCTATTTGAGAAACAAAAGTCCAACTCATGCTCTTGCCAACAAGACTACATATGAAATGTGGTATGGTCGCATTCCTTCAGTGAGGCATCTCGAGGTCTTTGGTTCCAACTATTATGCCTTTTCCAAAGGAACAAAGAAACAAGCTTGGTGCAAGGAGTCAAAAGTGAATCTTCTTGGATACTCCAACACCAAGGCATATCATCTTTACAATGGGGTAAATAAAAAGATTGTACTTTCTAGAAATGTCATTTTTCTTGAAATGAATAAAAATGACAAGAATTTTGAGCATAGTTATCAAAACTGGACCTATCATCAAACTGGCTGGCCCTAGGAATCGGAATCGAAACCGAAACTAGACAAAAACCAAAAAAAACAGACAACAAAACCGATGGACCAAATTATACATAAAATATTCAAAATTTAAAAATATATATATATATATATATGTGCATCCATCAAAATTCAAACAATTATACACAAATATGCAATGTTTCTTATATATATATATATAGTACGAGTGCATACAACCAAAATAACATCGAGTGCAATCCATAGCTGAAGGTTTTGAACCAAACTACAACAATAAAAAGATTATAAATGGCCTCTACAATCAAAATACAAGCAAATAACTATAGTCAAAACTCTAGAGTCTAGACTCTACAATCTAATCATATAACAAAATCATTTGAATCCTCATGCCCAGAGTCAAAGTCACCATTGGCATCTATATCCTCAACTAAAGTAAACCGAGAATAGGGATCCTGAGGCTGGCTTGATTAGTGTGAGACAAATAAAGGCCTCTAACCTCTCTTTACATAACATTAGAAGCCGCCTATGGTTAATCCCCCCCCTTTACCTAACTTTTTTATATTTTATAAGGGAAAAAAATGAAAAGAAAATGCCCCTGTATAATACCGACATATTTTGAGCAAGAAGGCCATTTCTGTACAAAACCAACCTGTTCCTATTCAAAATTGGCCAGTTCTGTGCAGAACTGGTAGCCATTTCTGGTTTAGTGTTTTCGGTTTACACCACTTGGGCTTGTAAACTGGTCAAACCAACGGATTTTGCCAAAACCGGTATGGTTCTAATAACACTATTGTTGTTGATCATCTTGACAGATTTACCAATGAAGCACCACGCGAGTTTGGACGAGTACTCGCTCAATACCCGACATACCTAGTATACTTGCCATAATCTGTCAAAACTCAGAGTACTCGCAGAAGACTCGCTCAAACTCAACAAAACACAGAAAAACGTGAAAATGAAAGCCCGCACCTTCGCGAAACAATTGGAGAAAGGCGTACCACTTTATGAGTAGGCGGCAGAACGATAGTGACCGCGCTCAGAGAGATTTAGTGACTAACATTAGATAGATCCACCTACAGATGTGTGGATTTTCATTGGATTTGAATTGATTAGCCACAGTGATTTTTTTTGTGATAGTCATTTCATAGAATCGTGTTCGGTAACACCGACCATGTATAAATTTCAATGGACACCCCGACCTCGGAAAATTACTTCAACAACAATTAACAATTATCATAAAAACAATATTTTCTTGGCAATGCGTTTTCATACTATGATCAACCTTTTTGTCTAGTTTTTGGGGCGATTCTGTACACAATTACAAGTTCCAAAGCTAACGTTTCTCTGTTTGCGTCCGGCCATCACATGGAGATGTTGAAATTGAATCGAGTGATAGAAAGCCCTCAACTTGCAAGAAGTATCTACGGAACATCAACTAAAAGCGATGAACAATTTACCATTACCACATCTTGGAGCTTCGATGTAACAGCTAGATCCCACATAATCTTCCCTTAAAATAGAAGTGTCGAGGACTTTATGTAATCTGTTGACGAAAACCCGCTTCCATTTTTCTTCACAGACGTGAATTTGGAATTCTATGGACCTATCGTTCGTTAAAAGCAGTGTGTGAGAGATGCGAACAATACAAAAGTTGATGGACCAAGAAAGTATTACCATTACACGTATCTTTTGTACAGCAAGAGGTCTTTCAGTATTTAAAAATTGATTTGTGTTATGCTTTAATATCATAGTTTATGAGATGATATTATGAATTATTGCATAGATTGTAGTTTTATAATTTAAATGCATTGGAAAGGCCATTAACCTCTTTTTTTAACCCAAAATTTACCATATTTTAAGTTTTTTTCGTATTTGCCGAGTCTTGCCAAGTATGACCGAAGTCTTTCTTGAGTTGGCAAGTCAAGTGCCAACAGAGTCCGAGTCATGCAACATTGAGATTAACCCATGTAAAGACATTGCATTGATTTCACAATGAGATTCCATGTCTTGAAGGGGGGTCCCTATCTTGGATCAATCTTTGGAATCTCCTTTTGGAGCACCATCTCCCACTCATGAACAAGTTCCTACTACTTCACCAAAACAAGAGGTTCAATTGGATTATGTTATTGAGAGGATTGAACGACTAAATCTAGAAGAAAATGAAGCACTGCCAGCTGAGCAACTTGGACCCTCACAAAAACTTCCAAAGTGGGTCATGAAGACACTTGAAAGTGTCTATCCTACTGAAGTTAATAAGCTAGGAACCAAAAATTCAAAAAGACAAGACTAAAGAATCGCAGGTGATTCAAATTTAAGTGACGTAGATGATATGGAAGTTTCATATGAATGTGAAATAAATATATCTACTAACCTTGAACCAACTTCCCTTAATGAGTGGAAAGAAGCCACGCAAAATGAATATGATGCTCTTACCAAGAATGGGGAATGGAAGTTGGTGGACCCTCCATTTGGAACCAAACCAATTTGCTAAAAGTGGGTCTACAAGAGCAAGTAGAAATCAAATGGCTCACTTGCCAAGCATAAGGCAAGGCTTGTGGCAAAAGTTTTTGCACAAAAGGCATTGATTATGGGGAGACTTTCTCCCCCATAGCAAAATGGGATACCATGTGTATTCTATTGGTTT
The DNA here is from genome assembly GCA_001517045.1 of Pseudotsuga menziesii. Lineage (NCBI taxonomy): Eukaryota > Viridiplantae > Streptophyta > Pinopsida > Pinales > Pinaceae > Pseudotsuga > Pseudotsuga menziesii. Next base: position 77,132 of record LPNX010251246.1, read on the forward strand.
TAGCTGCAAGAAATGGGTGGAAAGTTAATCAAATGGATATGAAGACTGCTTTCTTAAAAGGAGACTTGAAAGAAAATGTCTTCATGTCCCAATCGGTTACGAATGAACAATAATAGAAGGTATGCAAACTCATTAGTTTTTGTATGTCTTAAAAGAAGCACCTTGCACATGATATGGAAAGCTAACCAAGATTCTTGTGAAATTGAATTTCAAACACTTTAATCTTGATGATGCAACACTATTTGTCAAGAAAACCGGAAGATCTATTCTATCTCTTGTATTGTATGTCCATGATTTGTTGATGACAAGGAACAACGAAAGCTACAATGCATCCATAAAGAAAGAATTGAATAAAGGATTTGAGATGACAAGTTTGGGAAATCTTCACTACTACTCACGAATTAAAGTGACTTAGAATCCAAAGTACATACTCCTCTCCTAAAAGAAGTACAATGGAGAGTTATCTAACAAGTTTGGCATGACAAAGTGTAACCCTCTCTCTACTCCAATAGAATAGAACTTCAAGTTAATATCTAAAGAAGGGAATGAATATGAGGATGCAACCAAGTACAAACAACTTGTGGGGAGTCTTATCTACCTTACCACCACCAGACCAGATATTTCATTTGTTGTTGGGATACTTTCCAAGTTCATGCAAAAACCTTGCAAAGGACATTAGCCTATTGCAAAAAGAGTTCTAAGATATTTGAGGTGAAGGCAAATACTCTAAGGTGGATGACTTCAAGCTAATTGGATATTTGATTCAGACTTTGATGGCGACAAAGGGAATGGAGTGACTACTTTAGGCTACCTCGTGAGTCTTGGATCAATAGTTGTCTCCTAGAGATCACACAAACAGTTTGCTCCAACAGATTCCCCAACAATGGTAAAGTATATGCTTGTAGCAAAAACAAAAAAGGAGGTTTTGTGGCTCAGGAAGATACTTGAAGAGATTTGCAGGGGAAACAAGGAAATCTACTCCTCTACTGGTTGACAATACTTATGCAATCAAGTTTAATTGAACTAAGCACATAAATACAAAGTACCCTCTGATTCAATATCATGTATAGACCAAGACTATTAAATGGAGACATTGTTCCACAAGTCAGCAAATTGCAGACATCTTCACCAAAGTGCTTGGAAGAGAAAAGCTTGGAAAGTTCATAAAGGTGCTTGAACCCACAAACACCCCTTCGGAATGGGGGTGGGGGGGCATAGGAAACCTAATCCGTAGGGATTATGGTTCCATTTGTAAAATTTTGTAAATATTTTACTTTTAGTTATTAAAGAATAAGAGAATAAGTTGACGAGTCACATACCTTTGAAATCTAAAGGCCAAAGGTCACTTCTCCTTTGTATTAATAAAACCTTCACATTCAATGAAATCAATCTTTGTAGTTTTTACAAGGCATGTCTACTCCAAAATAACAAACGCAAGTTGCCTTTATTCATACTAGGTTAGGTGGGTAAGCCCATGGAGGAGGAGGGCCGAGAAGATAATGATACTGATAATTTTATTAATGTCCAAAAGATGACCAAAAGAACTCCTAAATACATATAAAAGGTGGGAACCACAACATCCTACCCCTAGAAAGGGGGTTGGATCTAAAAGGTATCTCTCTTCACAAAGTCGAAATCCATAACATTGGTTTTGTCAAGATCGATTGGCAATGCTAACCAATACAAAATGTATTGAAATTGACCAATTGCTTTTGCAAATTTTTAATTTTATAAGACACAAGCCCCACATCATTAGCAAACAAAGTGTATCGCAAAAGAAAAAAACACCTTCTAGACCTAGGTTTTCCAAAAGGCACTCCTTTAATTCATAAATATAGACGTCGAAAATAAGAGGAGAGATAGGACACCCCCATTTTATTCCAGTTGTGCTAAAAATTTCAATGTTCCATGGGGATGCGTCTCCAAAGGTTAGGGGCTCACCCCATGTGTTTCCCACGCCCCGAGGGCTAGGAGGCTCCATGCGAAACGTTCCCTTGCACCCCTTTTTCCCAGAAACTTGGGGAAATGCAGCTTTCGAAGGTTCCTTGATTGGGGTGCTTCTACATGCCCTCTCCCAAAAATGGGGTCTCCATGAGCACTAGACTATGAGCATTGTGACCTACGAGCACTAGCCCATGGGCAACATCTTTCTCTAGAGTTTGGACAAGGCCATGAGCACTAGCAAACGGTTGCAAACATCTTTCTCTAGCATGTGGGCCTATGTAAATACGTAAAGGTTCAGTTAGGGTTTGTTTCAAGTTTAAAGTTGTAGGCCTGCATCCACGTGTTGATGTGAGTTCCAAACTTGGCATGTCCTCTATATGTCGACAATCAAACACAATCACCTACGCATCCTCGGGATACAGGCCACGTGCCTTATCTCTACAATCGTGATTTGTTGCATACGTCCTCTGCATATCACCCAGAATGCAGCAAACATACTTGCGGCTGCATACACCGACGTTGTGGCTACCGAGACCGTTTTGTATTTTATTCTTTCGATTTTACATGTATCCCCATGATGGGATGTAGCTCAATTCTCCAGGTTTCAACACTGGGTTGTGACTTGCCCTCTCACAATGTCACTCGTGGTCGACAGGCAAAAGGTAAAATTTTATTTGACATATTATATATTAAAATTTAAATTTAAAAAGTTGTCTTTTCATATTAGTTAATAATTTATATAGTAAAAATTTAATAATTTAGCATATATTTTTTAGTTTTTAGCATAGCCATTACGATTCACGAATTAGATATCATGTTTACAATGCACAATGATGAATTTGAATTTAGTATGTAGGTGTTTATGGGATGAGGAATTGATATGTTCATATGTTGGGATTCATATTTTTTTTATTTTTTTAATAATTTTAGAGACGGCCACCCTATGCTAGGGACCTTGACACCCCTCGACCACCCAAAATACCCCAAATTTTGGGGGTGTCTCTAGACATCCCTAATATGCGTTTTCCCGCTCTCGTGCTCCACGTATCGAAAACTTGGTGGAACACTAGAAAATTTTCTCCATGAACACCAAGAGTGCAAATCTATCATGGCTTTGACTCATAAAGATAAAAAATAGGTAGTTGAATTCTATTGGCAATCTCTAAACACTAGAAACATTTTTCCAATGAAATATGTCTTGGCATTTTGTCAAAGGCCTTCTAAAAATTCACAAAGCTACAAAAGATGAAAATAATATTAGCGTAGGCCTTTACAACAATATATCAAAGTGAAAGTATGATCACTTATATGATAACCTCTACAAAAAACCAGTTTGCCCCTTAGCCTAGACATCTTTTATTTCAACATTCATACATGTAAATGACAAGGGAAAAAGCATAAAGCTTGGGTATAGTGTGCCCAATCATGATTATGCAATGATTAATAGACTTGTATCGATCATCATATTTGTAATTGGGCGAATAAGGTTTAAGGTCCAAGACAGTGGAAAGTTAGAGCAACTACCAAATTATGTTGCTAACTTGATCACACTAGATGTGGTCGAAATTGTACAAAAGATTCCAACAAAATTTACTCAAAATCAAACAAAAGGTTAGGAAATATTTGAAAAGCTTCAATTTTCAAAAATTAATCCAAACATCATTAGTTATGTGCAAGCCACAAAATATAATGGGAGACACATCATTTCCAAAATGATGGGTTGCAGACTACCTACCCTAGAAAGATAAACACGGGAACTCTTATCACTCAAAATAGATATACAACCCTTTACACTTGAAAACCTATAAAATATAAGAGACAAATTGTCAAGGTTGTTCCTCAATTCCAAAACGATGAAATCTAAAGAAGAAAACTGTAAAATAACAATACTATATACTCTTTAAATCAAAGTTAGGGATCCAAATAAAATTGTTGTCTTATACCCAAATGGGTTATTTGGCACTAAAACTAATGTCCCATTTTATTCATAGGGGTGTTTCAAGAACGCTAAATTAACTAATGATGGTTCAAATATATCAGTGTCTTGTATTTATAGTAGAAGAGCGTCTAGAGGGATCTATTCAAGAGACCTTCTATTGGATAATTTTAGGGAAGGAGAACATAAGAGGAATGGTTTGAAAGAGTTCAATCTTTCAATTCCATCACAAATTTAACACCCAATACTATTACATTGAATTCAATCATAAGGTTGTTGGGACCAATATGGGTTCCCAAATCTCAAAGCATTCTTGCTTTGGTGGACACTACAACCGATATGGGGTAGGGAAATGGCACCCGAGACCCCAAGGTGTATCACAAGGTAATGACTCTACTACTGACATTGAATTTTCTAATTCTAAATATGATTATTTATATATTGAGTTTCATGCGCACTCCATCCTGGGGTACTTTATTGGGAGGGTTCTTCACAAGGTAGTGTTCCAAGGGTGGATTAGGGAAGTTGGAGCCACCAAGGCTAGCATTACACTCACACCCACAACTTGACCAATGGTTTCTTTTTGTTCCATTTTAATGACCCATTGTAATAAATATAAAATACAATAATAATAGTAATAACAATAAAATAAGAGACATAACTTAAGGGATGCAACCCTTCACATTCGTGACTAGTAAATGCATCTAAGTAAACGGTGGCAAGGCTCATTACATCATTTCTAATATCTCATTCATTCAAATTATCAATTATATAATTACTATCCTCTATGGATTTCAATTATCTTTCATTCCTATGTTGGATATTTTTGCGTTCAACTATTGTTCATTACATTGGTATCAAAGCCAAATCTGACCCCAACCTTTGGCCACACATTTTATCAAACCCTATCTGATCTATCTTTCTGCCACATAAGTTATAAAAGTTTCTTTGCTTCTGGTTGTTGACCAAACCTTTTGTTTGTCGTAGAGCCGAAGACAAGACAACTAGTCCAAATCTTGGACCACACACTGCCTTTCAACCATTTAAAAATCAGAAATTCCACTATTGAAGAAGATTCCATAGCAAATTTCAAGAGCATAGTAGATATCAAGAAAAAATGAAGAAAACATGAGATCAATTATTTTGTTGCCATGTATCAAGATTCAAAACCCATCTTTAAAGAGTCATTGAAAACATAGATTGAAAATCAACATCGAATTCATAACTGATGACCAAGATATTCGCTTCGTTCAAAGTCCTAGTGTTGTTGACAATTGGATTTTGGATCTATATAGAAACAGGGTTGCAAAATTAGTATAGTGGAGAAAATTGGCCAAAGGTCTAATACCATTTAGTAGAAGGCTTAGGAAGAGGCTTTGACCTTTTCTCAAAAATCATAAGCCGACACCAAACAGAAAAATCGCACAACCATTTCCAGACAACCAACTTTGAGGTGTCAACAATAAACAAGTCCACCTTAGCTACTACCATGGGATGCACTTTTGAGCTTGGCTTAATCTAGTTATCAACCAACGAAAATTGTGACTACCATCATTGACCAAACAAAAAGCTATTGCTGCCATGAACAAAGATCACCCCAGAGAGTAAAAAATGGTCAAGGTTTACATCTTTTGAACATTGACAGTATATTTAAAGAACAAATAAATATATCTATATATAGATAGATAGATAGATATGAGAATTTCCCATATTCTATTTGAATGGTGGAGCTGAGGAGGGTACATTGGGTTGCAGTGAAGCACGTGCTCAAGTATCTACGAGGTACAATGGAGTATGGACCGAGGTATGCCAGGACTAGTGGAGTGCAGATACAAGGCTACACAGACTCTGACTGGGCAGGGAGTGCAATGGATACAAAAAGCACCTCAGTGTGTTGCTTCAACTTGGGATCGACAGTGATTTCATGGTTTAGCAAGAAGCAGGTATAAGTGGCACTTACTTCAACAGAGACAGAGTACATGGAAGCGGGTTTGGCAAGATGTGAATCCATTTGGCTCCGCAAGATGCTCACAAGTTTATTTGGTCAGGAGTTGGATCCTATGGTGATCCACTGTGATAATCTGAGTTGCATAAAACTCTCAGAGAATCCAGTGTTTCATGACAGGTCCAAACACAGAGATCAAATATCACTTCATCAAGGACAAAGTTCAAAGGGGAGCTATGAACCTTTAGTATATTTCCATAGATGAGCAGGTTGCAAATATTCTCACCAAGGCTTTGATGAAAGGCAAGTTAATGTACTTCAGAGATAAGTTGGGAGTGGTACAAAACACCTTCCTCGCTTGGAGGGAGAGTTGATGATTATTGCTCGAACAAGTGCATCTACATAGGCTAAGTGTCTAGCATGCAGAAGTTGTCCAAATTACCTCTCTAGGTACTTGCCTAAGAGAGTAAGTGACTTCTAGATCTCTTTCCGAAGTCTAACTAAAGGAAAAGCACATTATTTAACTTAATGTTGACTTATCACTAAAAGTGAACTTAAGATTAAGTCACAGTCATTGATCTTAAGAGAGGCTCAAGATCTAATCTTAGCCATCCATCACTTTGGAGATTGGGGGTTAGTGTTTTAGTCATTTAGATGCTATAAACAAAATCCTAAGGAGAGAAGAAAGACACAAGAGATCACAAGATCATTTTAGAGAGAGATTTTGTAAAGAGGAGTGAGAGACTCAATGGTTGAAGAGAAGAGTAAAGGGATTTTGCAACAAGAGAAGTTTTGCAGAGAGAGGATCAAACTCATTAAGGAGGTAGATCCGTACAATGATGCAAAGGGTCGTACGCAAGATGTTGTACAGGTGACGCATGTCACACAGGCTAGTGATGCAGGGGTCGAGCAAAGTGACGCAAGACGCACCTGCGACACCGAAGTGAAGCAAGCAACCGTACAGGTGACGTGAGGTTGATGCATGGCCATATGGGTAATGCAGGCATTCGTACAGTGTGACGTAGGGTCAATTTGCCTTGTGGGTCAATTTCTCCAACATGCCAGCTTTCTCAAGGGACTGAGTTACAGGTTCCTTTGTTGTAATTTCTGATTTTCTCTGTGAACCAAGATAACAAAAGAAAATATTGAATGTTGGTTTTTCCCCTTTTCGATTTTCTAGGGTAAATACTTGTGTCAAATGTGTGAATGACTTCATGTTAATTACACTACATTATCGATTTATAATTTCTTAGTATAAAAATTATTGAGAACAGATATCAGAATTTGGCATTAAGAAAATTTTAACAATCTCAAGAATCAGTCAAAGCATGATCACACAAATTAAAAAGTTACAAAATGAATAGAAGATGGAACAAGAAAAGCTAGAGCAACTCACTAATAAAGAAGCTCTAATTGAGAAGGAAGCAATGACCAATCCAGTTAATGTATGGATATCTTTAGATATCAATGTACAAACAATGGAAAATCAAAGTGTTTCGAACAATAAACATTCAATTATCGATAGAGTGACAGGTGTATGAAGAGAACATACTACCAAGGTGAATTAAGAAAACACTACAAGAATGATAAAGATAGATCATGTTACAAGGACACCTTTGTCTATATCCTAATCACAAGCCGATACCTTAACCAACCAGCTTATCAGCTTCACTCTAAACAAAGATAGTATTTGACCTATATTTCAAGGAATATTAATTCTAGACATTAAATACAATTTGATCTCAAAATAGTAATCATCTTGGGAATCACAACACAAAAAGTTCTATCCAAAACCCTTTAAAAACACAATTCCACAAAGGATCGAATTAGGGTGGACTAACCCTTCAGCTTCACCAACCAACCAACCTACTTATCAGCTTCACTCTAAACAAAGATAATAGTTGACCTATATTCTGAATAATATTCATTCTAGACATATAATACAATTTGATCTCAAAATAGTAATCATCTTGGCAATCACAATACAAAAAGTTATATCCAAAACCCTTTAAACATGCAATTACACAAAGGATCAAATTAGGGTGAAGTAACCCTTCAAGCTTCAACTTCACCAACCAACTTATCAACTTCACATTATACAAAGACAATATTTGACCTATATACCGAAGAATATTAATTCCAAACATATAATACAATTTGATCTCAAAATTGTAATCATCTTGGGAATCACAATACAAAAAGTTCTATCTAAAATCGTTTAAACACACAATTCCACAAAGGATCGAATTAGGGTGGACTAGCCCTTCAACAATACAACAATTTTGTTCATTGTTTCAAAGATCTTATTGCCTGATTTTGTCAACTATGAAAACATCATATTTAAAGTAATACATATAAAATACTTAACTTTCTATGCTTGGAGGATAAAGCATCTTCGAGGAAGAGGCAATATAATATATATAAAATACAATAATACTAATAATAACAACAATAACAAACTACAACACATAACCTAAGGGACACAATCCTTCACTTTTCTGACTAGTCAATGTATATAAGTACATCCTCACAAGGTTCATTGTTCAAAGCTGACGGTTGCCACTATAACCGAAGAGTATATCCAACAGCTTGCAAGCCAAATATACCAATAACTCATGACTTAGCAAGGGTCAAAACGATCGAAGACACACCCAAATGAGGGTCACACTCTAAGGGCATGCCTACCCTTCTAGCGTCATCACAACAAGCCAATGTCTCACTGGGGATTTGAACCCTGGTGGGGATAATGAAATTCACAACTCTCCACCATTAGGCAACCAACTCATTGACTAACTAGGAGATTCATTCTACCTCACTACAATTTGTTGGAATGGGCATCATTAAAACTCACCTCCAAGCCTACGCCCCTCAAGCCAAATGGGCCATTCAATCCTATCAAGGAATGAGGCTTTGATGGTCCTTCTCAAACGTTGAATCAACTAAGGATCGTCACTTGGAAAGCGATCTGAGAAAGGATTTTCTCTCCAAAACCCTTTTATCGCCTATTTTGATGTTAAAATCAATTATATTTTGTTTTGCAAAGAATTTGGAAGGGCCTAGGTTGTTGGATATGTGTTATTCTTTGCACGTGGGGTGTGTCAGCCTACAATCCCTCTGGTTCAAGTGTTACAAGTCTTCTATTGATTTGTATGCACCAGGTGCATAATGGTGGGGGGGTCCTAGCCCCTCCCTGCTCTGCGGAGCATATTTTGACGAGGCGCATTAGCCTTGAGGCGATTGGGTTTAGGGAAGCACCTAAAAAACTGTTATTTTTCAAAAAATGTGTAATTTATTCTTGGTTAAGGGATTGAGGTATATTCTAATCCAAATTAACAAATTAAGATTTTGGATGTTGGGGAATATCTAAATATTGTATTGTGAATGGTTAAGAAAAAACAATGATAAAGAGAGAGGTCCAACTCTAAGTTTTGTTGGTGTCCTCGATTAATGGTTTCCAAGTTGAATCTCTGTGTACTAAGTGTGTGCCATTGTTTAATCTCTATTTTGGTTAAGAATTTGTATGCATTATTTCACTTCATAGGTTTAAAACTTACATAGGTAGCTTTTAAGCCCATCCTTTCCCAAAGGATCTTATACCTTTGAAATCATTCAATGTGCATTGTATCTGGTGGTCACCACTTGGTAAAATTTGAACACAAACCCCTTGGCAAATCCTCTCAATTCTTATCCTTAATGCTTCCAGATAAACATTTGCTCAACTAATGATTTTTTTGATAGTCTGTCATGTAAGTGGCTTCTTTGGGTCCAACTCAATTGAAAATTTAACTTGCCAACACAAAAAAACTTATTGTGGACTGTATTCAAGGGCTCAAGCTCGATGATCTATGGTTACACAGTACACTATGCCTTCCCACACCTCGAGTATGGTGATGAGAATGGAAATGAGTGAACGCAACAACCTTCTCCAAGTACAAACCAGCTCTAAAATATAAGTGGCTACAAAGTCATTCCTAGGGTTTCAGTTGAATAAGCTTTGGCCCCTAAAATCTCAACAAAAGACATTGTTCTTTCGGCTTCACAATATTTGGAACCCAAGAAAGCATTTTATGCATGGTGTTTAACTATGGGAGGTCTTCTTGTTGACAAAAGATTCTTACATGTGCAAGCTAAACCCATGTTGTCCACAATGTGGGAGACCAAAGATCTTCACACATTTTTTGGTCACATCGACTTGGATTAAGCCCTTATGTCAACAATATCTCCTTGCCTCCTTATTTGTTAGCTTTCGAGGTTATTATGAAAGTGTTTACACCACGTTTGGGGATGCTTCAGGAGATTTGGTATATATGGTGTCTGAATAGCCCTCAGATGGTTTATGATGGCCTTGCACATTGAAGTCATTTAATCAACGGTTGCTTGACTTCAACAAGATGTTTGCATGACATTCTTTCTTGGAGCGATGGAGATCTTCAAACAACTTGGAACATTCTTCATGGTGACCACATGGAGATTGGTTGCTTGCTTGGGAGGACACCTTGCATTGGAGGGCAAGCATTAGGCATTCTAGAGGAGGACATTGAACCCTAGACAACATGGGGTGGGTCAAATGCTTACATGAAGTTGACTTAGGGATACCTAGGTTGCAAGAGTGTTCATGCAAGTGGAGTGGACCAGGTAGAGCACATATCCTAGGAGGAGCATTGGAGTCCTTCAAGGCTTGGAAGTGGAGCATTGGACACATCTCATGAAGCACCCTTGCATTGGAGCCTTGCTTGTGTTTGATACCAGCATAGATTCATCTTAAACCTGGATCTAGAAAGCACCGAGAGGGATCCAATTTATTTAGGTGTAAGTTATTTGTATCTTAAATTTTTAAATGTTCATAAAAAATTACACCTCAAACATTTTGATCTGTTTAGCGTTTGGCAAATCCTCATCTAACATGGATCTTTTAATTACTTTTCATTTAGTTTTATTATTGGGTTTTTATTATTTGATAAATTAGGCGACATGTTTTCTCTATATTCTTTTTTGTTTACACTATATAAATATATGAATCCACAATATAAATTTTTTTTTTTATGTCGGTTAACATAATGTTTTTTTTTATGTAGGCTAGCATAACATGACTAACGTGACAGGATCTCCCCCATACTGGGTTGAGAGCACCTCGCTTCTCTCGATGCAATCACCTTCAACCTTGACATGTATACCTTTGGGGTGTATCGCTTCACATGTGTGGGCCAACTTGTAAGGATTTAGGCCCACTTTTGTATTGTTAGTAACCATTACCTCTCATATACAGAGGAAGGAAAGAATAATTTGATCATCATCATTATACTATCTTCTTTGTACTTGTCTTCTTGGCATAAGGTGTTAGGGTTCATTAGGAAACCCTGGAAAAAGTTATTAAATCTATTTAATACTAAAAATAATAATTATAAATGAAGTGGTACATCCTAACTAAGAGTCATACGTATAACCCTTCATCATGGCCTTTCACTCTGTGACTCATCAATGTGTATGTACTGTGTATATTATCATGTAGGTCATTGCAAATCATCTATCTCTCGTATTACATATTCAATACATTATTTTTAATCCCTATGGACTATTTTATGTTATCTTATTTATTTTAGATATTCAATTTACGAACCAAGTTGTTCATTTCATTTTCAATAAATAAGATTTGTTCATTTCATTTTGGTATCTGAGCCACAATTTTATTCCAGCCTTTGGCCACATTTTTTTCAGACCCTGTCTGATCCAACTATTTGACAAACATTTACCAAAGTTATTAGAGTTTCTCTGATCCCTAGGTCCCCAATAAAAACAGGCCCTTGCCCATTTAAAGTTAAAAATTACATGAACGAAAAAGAAAAAAAATCCACAAATGACACCATAGAAAATTGTGTGAAGCACTAATCCAAAAGTAATAAAAACAAGTGGCACAAATTAAGGCACATGATTAAGGTTGCATTCACCAAGGCACGTAGTCCACTGATATTGAAGTGCCAAAAAATATCCTTGCTTATTCCACTTTAGAATTGTAGATTTCACTACTAAAGTTCCAGGTGTAGTGTAAAATTACAGAAATTACAAGATCACACCAGTATCTAGCAAACAGTTAACGAAAAACATGGTACTCCATTATTTAAAAATTTCATTGATATTTAAGTAGCAAGATACCGTTTTCAGAAATTGAAAAAATGCTAATCATTTTGTCCAACAATCGGGAAAAATACACTATCAAGATAACCTCTAAACATCATTGGTATAGCAGTCTGCTTATCATAGTAAAAAATAAAATTGTTATTCTGATATCTTGAAATGATTGCATTCGTGGTTAAGTGAACTACCATGTGGTTATTTCTGTAACAGAGAAATAGAGCCACATCTTAATCTGTTGCAACTCATAGTCAAACCCACCAGTAATAATTCCCCATAGTCCTTAATCCATCCAGATCAATCCGTTAACCATCGCGGGTGGGTTGTCATCTTTCAACTGTCACGATTTCCAGTGCAGTTTGTTGCATTTCCAATTTGGTGAAAGAGGAAAGAGGAGCAAATCATGATTAAGAGGCACCTTGAGGAATTAGGAGAAGTCACATCACTTTACTGTACTTTAATTCATGAAAGGATTTTGTATTAAAGTGGGGTAAGGTTATATATGCTAAGTTATACATACAAAAGACATGAGTTGTGATAAAATACAAGTTAGTTTTATTATAATAATAAAAAGAGGATAATCAACTAAAAGTTACCAATTGCAAAAAATTTAAATACCATGAACAAGGAAAAGGATTTTAACATAAGTTTCATTGATGTGACGTTTTTTACATCGGTATTAAAAGTAGTTCTCAAAGTTTCAAATAAGGAAAAAACTAAAAAGGCCATAAAAAAGTGAACTAATAATAAATAGCGTCCTCGATTGATTAGACTAAAATGTACACTAAAGATATCACTGAAGCACATCATTTTCAGGGGACCTAGGAATTCATGTACCAACTAATTATCAAAGAAGTAAGTCGTGAACTATCTATTCCACATACGATACCACATTTTGGACTAAATGTTCTAATTGTACAATAGAGTTCAAGTATTTGTCAACATTTAAAAATCAAAATATCAATCGCCAAATCTACTGTAGAAAATTTACTAGAAAGTAATATCATAAGGACATGAAAATGCCGAAACTGGCGAGGCAAATTAAGAAATTAGAGGACAAACTAGCAAATTATCAACAAACTGATCAGGTATCACGAATTGAAGAACTCAAAAAGAAATTCGATAAGAACTTACTAGAAAAAGATGATGAAATTTCTCGCCTAAAAGATCACAGTCAAAAACTACTTGCACAAACCAAGAATTCAAAGGATAAGAAGCAACACAATCAGGAATTAGAGCAAGGGAAGCATGATCTCAAGAAGAAATCCAACAATAACCTCTCAAAAAAATGAACTATCTATTCCACATATAATAATACATTTCGGACTAACTGTCATAATTGTACAATAGAGTTTGAGTATTTGAAAACATTTAAAAATCAAACTATCAATTGCCAATATTGCTGTAGAAAATTTACTACAAAGAAATATCACAATATTGTGAAAATGCAGAAACTTGTGAGGCAAACTAAGAAATTAGAGGACGAACTAACAAATTATCAACAAATTGATCAGGTAATCATGAATCGAAGATCTCGAGAAGAAATTCGATAAGAACATACTAGAAAAAGATGATGAAATTTCTTGCCTACAAGATCATTAGTCAAAAACTACTTGCACAAACCAAGAATTCAAAGGATAAGAAGCAACACAATCAGGAATTAGAGCAAGAGAAGCATGATCTCAAAAAGAAATCCAACAATCACCTCTCAAAAGAAATGAAGAAAATTCTCAACTGAGGAAGCTTAGTCAAAAAAGGTTACTTGAACAAATCCAGAGGTTAAAAGATGAGAAGCCAAAGAATCAAGCTCTTAAAAATAAAGTTGACAAGTCCGAAAATGATAAACAATTTTTACAAACATAATCAAAACTTACTTACATAAATTTAGAAGCTAAATAAGGATAAGAAATCGCAACAAGGAATGTAAGTCGAAAAAAAATGAAGAAAATTCTCAACTGAGAAAGCCTAGCCAAAGGTTACTTGAACAAATCCAGGGGTTAAAAGATGAGAAGCCAAAGAATCAAGATCTTAAAAATAAAGTCGACAAGTCCAAAAATGATGAACAAGTTTTACACTTAAGGAAACATAATCAAAACTTACACAAATTAAGAAGATAAAGAAGGATAAAAAATCTCTATAAGCATTGTAATAGCAACATACCAACAACGAAGCATTTATCAATAAAGAAACAATGACTGGTCTTATTGAACTAGAGAAGTCTTTAGACATCAAATTCCAAGTCATAGAAGAAGGCAAAAATACACATCCAATTGACATCGCAACACAAAAAGATGGAATCCAGTCGAAGGATATCTTTAAATGTCGAAGTACAAATGATGGACAATCCAAGTGTCCTAACTAATAAAAATTCAGTAATCAACAAGGCAATACAGGTGTATGAAGAAGACAGAATACCATAAGTGAATGAAGGAAACATAACAAGTATGATAGGGAAAAGCCATGCTAAAATGGCACCTTATCAACATCTAAATCACAAAAGTCTATACTTTAATCGATCTGGCATGTTACATATTCAATACATTATTCTTAATCTATATGGATTCTTTAATGTTATCCTATTTATTTTGGATATTCAATTTATGAACCAAGTTGCTCTTTTCATAATTCATATTCAATATATAAACTTTGCATATTCCATTCTAAAGAGGATGTCTTTGATGGGAGCTCTCTCATCAATGCTTGGGCTTGTTCTTGTGAGCTAGATATTGGATATAATGATACAACACTACATCACTTTATTATCTTGTGTTAGAGATATCAGAAGTACGTACTCTTCTCTCTCTCTCTCTCTGTACTTCTTTGTACTCTATCTCTATTGTCTTCAAGATGATAGGGTTTCTTGGAGCACTTGAAGCATCTTGAATACCAGGGTTAAGGTTTCATCCCTTGAAGACATTGGAGTTAATGTTTTCTGGATTAAACCATAGGCTGTACTTTTTGAGAAGTAAGAGGAGAGGGGATGTCTTGCCAAGGAGGTTTGCTAGTGTTAATGCTAGATGGTGGAGTATCTTCGTTGGAGATAAGTTTTGCATTGTTTTTGCTATCTAGTGTTTTGGATCGCTAGATGATTGTAATAACCTTCAAATGAGGCTATGTTGTTAGCGTACTTCATCTTTATACATATATATGAAGTTTTCAGCTGCCCCAAATTGTCTTACTGAAGATTTGATTTTCAGCTATCATTGTCTTCATGGTTTGGTAATTTCCAGCTCTTGTATGTCTTGCTGATTAGCCACAAGTCTGAAATTGCTAAGGATTTTAAGTTTTAAATCCTAAAGAAGAAAAGGCAGATCTACTGCTATGATTGCTGTCATAATGTGCATTTCAGATCTGGCTTATGCTTGATAAAAAATTAAAATGCCCGAGAGAGCTGAAACTGACGGGGCAGACATTTAGTATCTATTCTCTTGGATTGCCTTGTTGATTGAGGCCGAAAAGGATATTATGTCAAAACCCCAAATTTTCAAAAAAAATTTAAAATTTTGAGATAACATAAAATGCTGAATCTGCGGTTTACTAACAGCTAAAGGTTAGCAGAAAAAGAAACAGTCAATTGATTAGTATTACATAATCTCATTTTCGTTAACTAAACAGTTTTCCTTTTTGTAACGAGAATAAGGTTTACTTGCGTATTGTTTTATTTTAGTTTACTGATGAGTCTTATTTATGACAAGTAGGTGGAATCTAACTTTGAATCCTGGGCTTACTTAGCAATTATGCTAACGCAGAAAGATTACTGGTTCTTACAGGTTTACAGGTATGATCGAACAAGTAAACGTTTTAAATTCATAAAGTATCCAAAAGTGTTTCTATTTGCAATTAAAAATGCTTAGTAGATAAGCTGATAAATTCCATGCAACTCAATGAGGTAAAGTAGTTTGTTTTCTTCAGTATTTCTTTGTAAGCAAGGTTCAAATAAAAGAGTTCCTATCTTTATCGAACTTAGGGATAGTAAAGATATTTATTGTGACTTAAAACTTGTAATCATTGTTACATAGTAACTTCTACTTTGATATGCATATTCTGCAATGTTATACTTGTTGTCCTATTGTATCGTATACATTATCGCAATATTTACTTGAATATCCAGCTGTTCGGTACTTTCGTTTTTGTAGGAAAGCTTCCAGCCTGTAAAACTTCTTGTTATATAAGTGTAATTAGTGTAAAAACAACTGCGTTGTTTCACATGAACAACTGTTTATCTTTTACTTCTTAAACCTAAGTCAGGCCATGTTATTCCAATTGATTATGGACTTGAGTTATTCCATATAATTTTCATTATTACTATAATGCTTTTCTTGTATTAAGTTCTGTCTATAACAGCTTCTAAGGTTGATGTTTTCTATAAAGATCAACCTTCTATTCTATGCTAAGCACCAGTTATTTTGTATAATCATAAAACCATTCTACCAATTATATAGACATGGTAAATTACTAGCAAATGCCAAGTTGAGAAACAACCATAGTCTATTAAAGTCTAAACCAATTTGAACTATGTAAAAGAATTCATAAATGTATTTTTTTACTATACTAGCCAACTTTATAGTTGACCACTATTTGATTCATTGGTTTTTATAAGGCTTATGATCATACAACTATTTTGTTTATTAGACATACAACTTTACAAGTCTAAAACAAAGTTGAGCTGGTAAAGAGTCCATGATTATACTCAATACTATGCTATGCAACCTAAGTAAGAGGACACGTTCTAAACCCCCACCGTGTCCCGTGTCCGACACGAAAACGTCAAGGACACGTGTCAGACACGTCATTTTTACGTGTCCTAAAATAGGACACTTCAAAGTACGTGTCGGACACTGTGAAATCATGTGTCCTAGATGTGTCCTGGACGTGTCCTGAAAACATGACACTTTTTTCAAAAACAGGACACTTTTTTCTAAAAATCATGACACTTTTTCCAAAAAAATGACATTTTTTCCAAAAAACATGACATTTTTTCTTGCATTTTTTCCTAAAATAACAGTTATAGAGTACGCTAACCTAAAATCACACACTGCTGATAATATGGAAAGAAAACACACAGATCTGCGATTCTGCACTCCCTAAACAACATATGTATTCTACTAATTATACATGATAAACTCACAAAGAAAAAGCCCAAATCTTTAACTTACTTACTAACACACTGGTTTGCCCTTCATTTCTTTTATAGAATAAGAGACAAGAAAAGATACAATGTATCTAGACTCATGCATGAAGTGCCCCAACTGACAGAATCAAACCCTAACCCTAATCATTACTGCCAGTGCACCTGCCTGCATGAATAATAGTGTCAAAGCTTATGCACCCTAGCTGGAGGATGACTATGGCATATATGCATGCACACTCCTTGGTATCTGCACCCTCACTCAAGAGTCAGCTCCTCCTGCAAGCATTCTAACTACCTACTACCTAGAGATTTGCATCCTCTACGACTATGAATCTGCATCCTCTATGAGGCATTGAGAAATTTTATGAATCTTCAATCTTGAATCTATAAATCTATGAATCTTGAATCTATGAATCTATGAATGACAAATGTGTAATGTTGATGACAAATGTATTAATGACAAATGTGATTGTGCATTGTGTATTTATTCTAATTTCTATTGAATATGTGTAAATGTTCTAGATTTAAAAAAAAATGGATCTATATGACTATATTTTTAATATATATATAAAACGTGCCCTCCGTGTCCTAATTCCGGGGGTCGCCGTGTCCGTGTCGGACACTCGTATTTCCGTGTCCTCCGTGTCCCGTGTCCTCGTGTCATGTGACTTAGTATGCAACTTTATAATTGTCACAACTTGAATTGTTGTTTTAATAGAGTATAACCATGCATAGACCATAATGTATTTAAATATAGAAAACTAAAGTTGTTCGATGTTTTTAAACAATTCAACTTGGACTCTTCCATATAACAAATGGTTACTACACTTACTAGGGTCAACGTTAATGAAATATGGTTTACCAAACATCCATATCGTGTTATCAATATTATGATATAATGGACATATGATTAGCGATGAGATAAGTTCTACACACGATTGTTTCAGGATAAACCCAAAGTTTAAGTGGTGACACCTTTTGCTAGGTCAACGTTAACTTAACGTTGTTATCCCAATGCCAATGATGAGTTAACAAACCATACGATAAGCACTATATATTTTACGACGTGATAACAAAAGCATATGTTATATTTTATGCATCGCTTGTTAAAAATCATTTTATAAATAATTGGTTATTATTGGATTGCAGGCAAAACTATTGAATTCGACCCATTGCATGATTTGTAAGATTGGAAACACGTGGTCTCCTCCTGGCCAAGTGTTGGAGATATATATAATCGATAAAACCCTAACCCTTATCATTCTCCTTCCGCAGTTTGCGCTAACCTCAGGCTGCTCTGCTAGCTTTTCATGGCGGTCGTGGTTTCTTTCTTATTCCAGTTTGCTCCGAGCTTTGAGTGGTTGTTGTTGTAGTTGTCAGTGCTTAGTCTTAATGCCATTCTTTGTAACTGTGGGTTTTATCCTGCACGAGTTTGTAGGTTTCAAAGCACTTGGCTTGCGGCCTGTCTATACTCCATTTTTCTCCTTCCATAGTCTGTCACTGTTGTGCGAAGCTGAGAGTTTACTTGTTGTTTGAAAGTGCTTTGCCTTCGTCATAGGGTTTGGAAGACTAGGTGCACGCGTTGCGGTTGGTGACAGTCCCTCCATAAGACTGCTCGACATTGTTACACCAAGTAATTTATTAAGTGTTTGTTTTTATTATAAAGCATGTGTTTTTCTTTTACAATAGGGTATACAATATTTTAAGTACTTCGTGTACTGACACCTTGTAATGAAATCTCCTTGCAAGGACTGGAGACTACATTCATCGATTGTGAAGAAGAGTACACCGACTGTCTTCGAAGGCCGTGGCTTTATACGGGTAAGCCATGTGGTCAAATGTTGGGTTCTTGCCCTACCTGTATCAGGGTTGTCAATTGGAGAAACCCTGAGCTTGGAAATTCTTCTAGTTTCGTCATTAGATGTGCAGTCTCTTTTTAAAGGTTGTTATTGTTTGACAGGTCTTCAAACCCTCGCTAGTCGATGGGTAAACCCGGCCGTGAGCTGGGTGTTGTATTTAGTTTAATGTTTAGCTTTATGGCTTGTTGATGTAAACAATAGTTTGTTAAGACAGCTCTGTCTTCGAGCTCAGACTCGGTTTACAGTACTACTATTTGATGCTCTGTGTACTCAAGGTTTTTACCCTATTTGACTGTGAATGAATATTATTACTGTTTAATGTATTTCATAAAAGATTTTGTTAATGAATTAAGACTGTCACTTAGTCATGGTTAGTTTATAAATTTTACTCGTTTGCTCATAATACGAGCTAGGGTTTCCCTGTAAGAAACCCTTGTTAAAATAAATCTTACAATTTATTATTTTATAAATTCTATTACTTTGTAAAATTTGTTTTAACTATTGCTACAGGTGTGTTGTGGAAATTTCCAGTTTATAATATTACAATTGTCTTTTTATTGTCCTTAAGGGACTGTAAATAATTTAAAATAGTCTAGTTGTTATTTAATTAACGAATCCAAATAATTGGATTAGAACTTAAATGTTTGTCATTTGTAAATGTAATACTTGTTTAGGGTTTCGACCTTGTAGTTTGCTTTTACAGGTATATCTTGTTTGTAAATTTTAATACAGTTCTTTTCATAAATAATCGTTTATTTATATGTTAATTATTATCATATTCTGTTTGTTTTATGTAATAAATTACAGATAGGGTTTATTAGAGTTCTTTTGATAAGATGTACATAAACTCTGTACTTAGTTTATTCTTTATAAATTAATTATTTTACTAACACCCTACTTGGGGTTCGAATATTTGTAGACTTAGTTAGTTGATATTATTACTACATAACTAAGTATTTATAGTTTAATTCTTTACTTAGCAGAATATAATAAAGTGGTTGACTGGGTTATTTCTACTGCATTTGCAAAAAGTTATTGAAT